>VKOC01002971.1:0-44055 GCA_009364415.1 Spea multiplicata | reverse complement strand
TAAGAGTAAATAACACAAAACCTTTACTTTTCCTCTCACTGATTTCTAGGCCTAGAATGTTTTGTCCTCTGAAGTGACCACAAAATCTGGATAAATAAAAATTACAAAGTTCTATTTAACCCTACAGCAAGTAAAGTGCCAGGAAACAGATGACCAAACACATATCAGGACAGGCTCTGCCACACTGACACCCAAACACATACCCCAGGGCAGGCTCTGCCACACTGACACCCAAACACATACCCCAGGGCAGGCTCTGCTGCCACATGGACCCCCACATCAGGATGGGATAACCATATAAAATGCCTTCCACATTGCTTTGTTGTTTGTGTGTATTGACCCTTGTGTATTTGTGCCCCCCAGCCACCCCCCTTTGTGCATTTTTGCAATACACCCTTGTGTATTGGGATTTATTTGATGCCCCCAGCGCAGCCCCACTTCCTTGTGTATTGATTTATTTGATGCCCCCAGCCAGCCCCCCTCCCTTGTGTATTGATGCACCAACCCCTTGTACTGGTTAATATAATGGCCCCCATACCCATGTGTATTAACCCCCCCGTTTGTGTATTGATATATGTGACATCCTTCTAACCACCCTGATGTGTAATTATGTCCCCAGCCACCATCTTTGTGTATTATTTACTTTTCCCAATGCAGCCCCCACCTTGTTAATGTCCCTCCTTCTGTCACCTCCACTATTTATTTAAAATAAAATACTTTTTTGCTGGCCTTCATTCTTGCACTGTAACAGCTGCTCTTCTCCCTCATGCTCTTCTCCCTGTCAGGCAGTGACAAGCAACTGTTCTGTAAGAGCCCGCCCCCTTCAAAGGGCGGGACGAAGAGCCTCAGTCAGTGATTGGCATGCCAGCAATCCATTAAGCAGCCAGCGGAGGCAGTTTTACAGCCACTTTGAAACTGTCAGCTGCATCGGCTGCAATTGGAGCTTAGTGTTCAATGGTATAGCGTTTCACTTGGGGGGGCACACTGGGGGGCACAGCATAATGTAGGGGGGGCCATGGCCCCCTCTGGCCCCCCCTGGCGACGCCCCTGGTCAGTTGAAACCCAACTATTCTGTAAAGTGACGCAAAACCCATAATGTAGTTTTGGGTATGTCCTTTCAATAGCTAATATTAACTTACTTTGGGAAAAGTGAATAATAAAACACAATCGAGTTATTTATGGTACATTTTGTTCCACTTTTAGTCCCTTTGTAAGTAGGTGTAAAAAAAAAACTTCCATAAATTTACAAAGGAAGAAAAAAATATTATTTAAAGGAACCACCCAACTGGAGCGTCCCTTTAAGTTCAAGTAAATTTAGTAGTAGCCTGTTGGTATTATTGGAGCAGACTGGGCATAATAAATAGAAAAATGCTACCATTTTACAAAAAAAACCCAAACATATTAATACATTTACATTGTGAATATGTCGCAGGTTCAGAGGCCTTTGCAGAATCTCCTTTAACACAATCTGATCAACTTTACATTCTATGTCAACAATAATAAATGACCTTCAGCATTCAACTGTCTCTACTGAATAAGTATATATATATATATATATATACCATATATGATCTCATATACTATATATATAATTATCATATAAAGTAAGTATGGAATTAAACCAATAAAATTCTCCTCTTTAAAATGTATTGGAATAAAATGTTATTAAAACATCTATTGCCGGTGGCTACCTAAACTCAGCTGCCAGAAGTATGAAGCCATTCGGTTATTAAAGATGTATGATCATAAATGGCTGGTGGACACAACATATGATCGCCATAAAGCATTACTGCCTGGGAGAAGTTACAAAGGCCACAGGATGTCACTGTTGTTCTATAGAATTGGGGCTTTCTGCGCATTAAACCGGCTACAATGAACAGCAGCCATTTGCAGCCCAGCTCATGGCTAATGATGACTTCCACAATGAATTTCCATTTTGTCGTCTTAACCTGCTTTGTTGTTATATACTTGCTCTTCGTTGAACTTCAATCTTGTCGTTGTCTAAGTTGTCAGGTAAACATGGGGTTTATAATTCAATAAGTTCCCTACAAAAGAGGGCTCCGGCTCCTTTTACAGTGTTGGCAAATCCAACTATACGTCCCAATAATATTTTGTAAGAGTGACACACTAAGTCCAATTCTGCTCGATACATAGAAACATAGAATCTGACAGCAGATAAGACCCATTCTGTGTATCTCGTCTGCCCATTTTATCTCAAACCTTAATCAGTCCCTGGTCCCGTCTTAGATTCAGGATAGCTTTATGCCTATACTATGTGTGTTTAAATCCCCTCGTTGTATTAGCCTCAACACTCTCTAAGTAAAGTAAAACATCCTAATATTACATCTAAACCTCAAAGTCTCTCTAGGCATTGAAGGGACCCTAAGAAGATCAAAGGCTCTTCGTAGAGACCCAATACCTTCATCACCCGGATGAACAACTGCCCTTGACCCATAAAGAGTTATCGTCTGTGCTGGTATGGATATATATGTCCTACATGGGAAGGGCAGTTAGAAATTGAACATTTACTCCCCTTAGTACAAACGTAGAGTTTCAGAAGTATTGTAACACAACCCTCTTAGCGATGCAGAGATTATAAGATAAATTGAGGCTGCGGAGAACCCTGGTGTATTGTTCCTCAGAGGAGGATCTCGATTCCATCCAGAAGGCCACTAAAGCTTCTTATGGAGGTGCAGAAGGAACTGTACATTCATTGTAAACCAGACTCCTTGCAACCTGGTAGTTAACGTAGTTTACCTTGTTCATCCCTACGGTTGACTTCATAGCCCCGTAGCAGAATTTTCTAAGCTATGTGCCAAGAATGATTTAGACCCTTAAGATGCACTCATAATGATGATGGGTGTCAAAAAACTCTGAACACCCATATGTATTACAGAAAATATGAATTCTTATGAATTTTTATTCTAGTAGAAGGAAAATGCTAATTTAACACGCTTGAGTAAAACATGTTTATCTCATTCTTTCCATGGGCGTTGCAGAAATATATACAATAATTAGAATTTATCTATTGCAACATCGCATAAATCACTAGTAATGCTAGAAAATGCGTATTATAATTTCCACCTACTGTGAAAAGTAGCGCATAGAACATTTCAAAGATGAGGCTGAAACATTTAATTAGTTGATGAATTCAACATAATTTCTGTGATGGGAGAAGAAATATTTCCATACTACTAGATTATAATTACAATATACATATTAAATAAGGTCAAGTGTAGATAACTTCCAGACAGCAAAGTTAGCATTAACAGTGAATCCAAGGTAGATAATCACTCATTTGCAATTACTGTTAAATATATATTATATTTATAAAACACACCTGTTTTAATCCCAGGTTGTTGTTGGTAAACTAAAACTAGTAAAGAGTTGTGTGTTTTCCATTTAAATGCCATTTTGGGTCAATTCTGGCTTAGTAGCACACCAAGAGGCAAGCAAACCAAGTTGAGGACATTGACAGGGGTATATCAAGCGCTGCCCTAGGCCTATGGAGTCTGTGGCCGCTCGGCAGAGTCCATAGGCAATAAGATTTTCTTAGACCTAGGCTGACCTGTGTGGGCTCAGACGCTTGGCTCAGATCGCTATGTAGGAAGGAGAGCAAGAGCCAAGCTGGTCGCAGGGTCAAGTGTGAGCTCCTGTTCCAGCTGTCATTCTGGTAGAACGTCCGGACCTCTGTCTGCCAAGAAGGTCACATTTCAGCTCATATGCCAGCTTCAAAGCTTTGGTTCCCCTCTTCCAACTTTACATATTAAATTGCCCATCTTTAACTCCACTTCTGCTGTCTTATATTAAAACCTTGACAATTTTTATATATTATTGATTTTGAGTCTTTGCTTAGAAGAGAAACAACTTAGCAATCTGAATGGAATGTTTACCATATGGCCGCTGACATTTACAAAGTCATTTATCAACCTATCTGACAAATGTTTAGCCCATCAGAGCAAGGAAGGCCTGCGTTTGATTATACTTTGGCACGGGACGTGTTAAAGGTTTCTAATCTACAGGATGAAAAAAAAGTAATCAAATAGTATAAAATGCTTTCTGTATACCAGTGTGTGTTTCTGGATATATTGCGATGAAAAAGATGTAAAAAGCGACAATTTCATGAAGATGTCAGATAAGTTATACGCAGGCGATAGTCGCTGTAGGTAAGTGTAAAAGCCAAGGACAATTCAGCCATTCTTTTTTTATTATTATTTCTTTCTCTCTTATTTTAATAAAACCGGTGTGAGGATTATATATTATATGTGATACGGAACCAAAACATGCTCAAAAATCAATATGAAAAAAGAAGAGTAACTTCAAGGTTGATGAGCTACAATGAATCACCTTCTGAGAGGGTCCCATTTTACAGGGTATGTTATTATGATTACAACTCGTATTACCAGCTTTCTCTGAAATGTAGCAACAAAGGGGTCTATTTAATAAAAGGACAGGAGAGCAGGGGTGAACCTAGGATATTTGGCCAACAGGGCGGATCTCATTAGACCCTTGACTTACACACACACACATTTTTACACACACGATAACATTTGCATAGACTTAAACACTCACTAAAAAACACACCATACACACTCAATTTAACACATACTCCCTCTAACACACACACATTTATGCTCACACACACATACACACACATGCTCACACATATATATTCATGCTTACACACTTACATCAATGTGCAAACACTTACACATTCACATCCATGCTCAAACATTCACACATCCATGCTCACACACCAACATATACATATCCATGCTCTAACAAAAAAATACACAAACACATCCATGCTCAAAGACAAACATTTAAACCTCTATGCTTATACACACTTGCACATCCATGCTCACACACACATACAGACATACATACATATCCATGCAAATACACAAACACATACACACACACATACACATTCATGTTCATCTGGCGTGTGATGAAATAACTTGTGATGTTCTAATATTTTTTTATATGGTTTCCTAGCGGCCCCTGTGTTGGACCATCAGATTATATTAGGAGTAGACTATGCCAGAACTGTTGATGTTCCTATTCCTTGGCAATAAGCAGGTTAGATTTGCTTTCCATTTGCTAAAATATAGGTCACAGAATCATGGAATCTAAAATAGTTTTTTTCTTTTTCTCCTAATTTTAAAATAGTGATCTTAGAAATTGTAGGACCAGAAAGTATCTCTCACGAATAAGACTGCTGATCAGAATAGGTCCAAAGTCTGACACAAGAGCAAAAACAAAATAATTTTACATCTGCTTTTCTCATGGGAAAAAATATCTTGCCCATTTTAGTCACTCTAGTAGAATTTAGAATTCATTATTCAGTATGCAGCTTGAGAAACAGATCTGTGTTAGTACGAGGCTTTAGGAAACTATAATACTTAAACCACTGAATGCGAGAAGCATCTCTAAAAATGGTTATTCAGAATATGCTGTAATTTGAAATATAAATACAAATGCAGTTGATATTTGAGGAAATGTGGAGAAGGCATATTTTTATTTTTCATTATTATTTTAAGGACATAATCAATATCATGTTCAGGGCTGTGGCTTAAAGGGAACACATAATCAACACAATACACAGCACCTAATATGCAAAGGCAATGTTTCAATACAAATTCTTTAATACATTTTCCGTACATCTGCTCCAATTACACGTTAAATGTCATAGTAGCGTAAAATCTCAAGAATTATTTATACATTATTATGGCTTAAAGAGAACTTTAACTAAATTAAGAGAATCATAACTAAATTGAATCACTAAAACTACCTATGGCTTGGGCTTATTTATTTTCCATCTCCGTGATTGTTTTTATCACTCCCATCACTCCTGTGTTCCAATGGTCCTTTATCACTGCCATCACTCCTGTGCTCCAATGGCCCTTTATCACTCCCATCACTCCTGGTTCCAATGGCCCTTTATCACTCCCATCACTCCGTTTTTCCAATGGCCCGTTTATCACTCCCATCACTCTGTGTCCTGGCCCTTATCACTCCATCACTCCGTGTTCCAATGGCCCTTTATCACTCCCATCACTCCTGTGTTCATCCTTTATCACTCCCATCACTCCTTGCTCCAATGGCCCTTTATCACTCCATCACTCCTGTTTTCCAATGGCCCTTTATCACTCCCATCACTCCTGTGTTCCAGTGGCCCTTTATCACTCCCATCACTCCTGTGTCCAATGGCCTTTATCATCCATCACCTGTTCCAATGGCCTTTATCACTCCCATACTCCTGTGCTCCAATGGCCCTTTATCACTCCCATCACTCCTGTGTTCCAATGGCCCTTTATCACTCCCATCACTCCTGTGTTCCAATGGCACGTTGTGTTCGCTGATCCAAAGGCTGATTGATTGTTAGAAAACCCTTTTGCAATTATGTTACAGACAGAAATTTCCTTGTTTTCTATGAAAAAAGCTCAGTGACCCGAAACGTTTGAATGGTAATTTTTATGTTACCATAGTTTGTATGTTATATATATATATATATATATACATGTGTGCGTGTATATGTATACCATTACATAACTTATGGTGGGTAAAGACGATGGAAAACCCTTCCACTAAAATTAAGGAGGTAGTAGAAGCAATTATTAAACACTCATCTGCAGACACCAGCAAGACAGAAAGTTCACGGTGCTGCTACAACCACAAGGGACTGTGGGTAGGCACATGCAAATAAGGTCAACAGTTACCACCTTTTGCCTCTATACGGATCCCTTGAAAGTAATCACCCAATGTACAAGACAGCCTTTAGACAAAACTCGGGAAGTGGTGCAATAACCAGATCACCAGTCATCGGACTTGTCAGTATGAGGTTGTGATACTGGCTTAATACTTGATGCTTGGGGTACAAAGGAATATCTTTACATGAGTTATGGAGAGTAAAGGTGATGGAAAACCCTCCCACTAAAATTAAAGGAGTAGTAGAAACATTATTAAACACTCATCTACAGACACCAGACAAGCCAGAAGGCTTGTTTTTCCCTCATAAATCACATGGCACTGCCACAACCACAAGGGATTCTGGGTAAGCACATGCAAATCAGTTCAGCAATGTTCACCTTTTGCCTCTATATGCAGCTTATATATGGATCCCTGGAAAATAATTACCTGTTCTACAAAACTGAAAAAAGTGTAATTGGTTGTATGTGGCTTAATACTTGGGGCTTGGGGTAGCCAAGAAATTCCCTTACATAAGTTATGGAGAGTAAAGGTGATGGGGAAAACCTTTCCACTAAAATTAAGGGGGTAGTAGAAGTATTATTAAACACTCATCTACAGACACCAGACACGCCAGAAGGCTTGTTTTTCTCTCAGAAATCTCATGGTGCTGCCACAACCACAAGGGATTCTGGGTTGGCACATGCAAATATATACGCACACACAAACAAACAAACAATAAACCATAATAGACCAATGAAAGCATACTACTAGAAACAGTCCTCGGGAAAAAAGCTTTACTAATTTGCCTTTTCAGTGCTAGATGTCCTATTTTTGTTGCCACCGGTTCCTCATCTGGCGTAAATTCCCATTGTTTGTACAAAGAAAACAAACACGATTAATGGAGTCCTACTTTAAAAACAACAGCTCGGTACAAACTGCCTCCTTTTACTTTGTCAAGGCAGGGCTAACATTAACCACATGTGAGAGCGATAGCCTGGCACACATTAACTACCATTCATCACATCTAAAATAAATGGAAATGAATATGAAACAGACCCCCTACTGCCGCCTGCAACAAGACAACCCGTTAACATTAGAAATTCTTTACTTTCTATGCAACTGGAGATTTCTTTTAGAGCTCTGCATTGCTGACACTTTCTCCCTGATATAAAAGTTTTCTGTCATTTCATAGAATTCAAACATTTTTGCTGGTTTATGTGTTCTACGCTAACAAGACAGAAACTACAAGTAATGAACACTATAAATATAAAGTATAGAAATATATATAGAAAGAAAGAAATATACACCTCAATTACCACCCCTCAAATCAACGCACTCACCACACATTATCTTCCCTTTGTTCCTAGTCTATGACCGTGATCATCACTCCTTTTTTTACATATGGAAATTTTCATCCTAGGAAAGGCGCTCAAACATTTTGTAACTTCGATGTAGTTGCATATTTTGCCACCAAATTTGGTTGAACAAAATATTTTAACAAACTAAAACCTACAAGGAATGCGACTTAGAAAACGGAGAGAAGACTTTTGGAGGAAGCGACGCTGGATTCGTTTTTATGACAAAAGTCCAGAGTCAAAAAGGAACAGCCCTGTTCTTGTAGCTACATGTATGAATGATGGTTACCTATGTGGCCAGAATCCTGTTCTGTAGTCATGTTCTGGTGACCACAAACTTGATTTGGAGGCCACCTAAGCAGCTACAGCCATGTTCTTGTGATTGCGCATTCATACATGTTATCCTTTGCACATAAATACATGAAGTCCAGGTTCTGAATACTTTAGGCTACGAACTACTCTATTAGTGGACTCAATACCTGGAAACCTCCCATGGTTTGCTGCCCAGTGCTCCCCCGTTCCTGGGCTATTTTAGGGCTATAATCAGGATATGGGGCTAGCAGAACATATGAGCAGGGCTATTACCAGCTAGACTTTGGAGAGGAAGAAAGAGAGCAGGAGTAGGCAGGTTTGGGTAGAATCTGGATGGGGGGTAGGCATGAACAGTAGCCCCAGGAGACACGTTCTCTAGTACGATGGTGGCGTGTGTCCACCATGACTGCTCTGACGAAAAACTGGTTTAGGTGTTCTGTTGAAATAGTCAAATAGGATGCGCAACAATTCCCTGGCTGGATTACTCAGTCCGCACAAAGCTAAATTTGGGCATCTAGGGCCAATCTAGGGGAAACTAGTCAATAATGTGAAATTCAAAAACTAATTTAGGATAAATTCGAAGGTGAAGAAAGGTTTTTAGATCAAAGTGCTTAGTCACTTGTTTTTCTGGAACACAAAACCACCAATTAGGATTTTTTTGGCAAATTAAATGTATAGTCATTTACTATAAGTATAAACTGGCTAATTTCGCATTATTCAGGGAAGTGGAACACATCATTTGTCACGACCGTCCAAAAAAGCAAGAAGACATCATTAACTGTTGACTTGTCCTAATTAGAGCTTCTAAAGAAACGCGCTACTATTTATAATCTGAAGACATAACAGATAAAAGGTATATGTGTGTGTGTGTATATATATATATATATATATATACACCTCTTTCCGAGCCAAAGTCCAAACTGAATCTGAAACTGTACAGCCTTTAGAGCGCTTAAAAATAAATGCAATGCAACAAGAATAAACATACATAGATAACGAGAAATAAATGCTAATAAGGGAAGATATATACGATGTGACGGGCACTTACTTTTGCAGACCAGTTTAGCAGAGAGCCGCTCAGATTGCCGGAATTGCATTTCACAATTAAATTCCGAGTCCCTTCGCTCTTCCCGTTCCCATTACCGTGGATCAATGATTCCTCCGAAGTTACAGATGTTTTCTGGTAGGCGACGCAAGTCACGCCAATGAAGCTTGCCGGGCTGATTATAACAGCCTCCAGTGCGATGTTTGGGGAAGCCTGTCACAACACATCGAAGAACTGGTAAAGCGCCAACGAGTTTGGGGACATCAACACGCAAAAATGACATTATTTAGGGAGGCAGCGCGGACATCTGTCAGCTCAACCGTCATATTTCAGGGTAGTTTAAAAAAAATTACCTGTTTAAATAGTTTTTCTTGAAAAAACGTAGTTTATTACCGTTCAGTTTATGCCAAAAAAGGGGGATTTATCAAAAGCTTAAAACGTTATGATATCACACCTTACAAGAAGCCATTATGAGAATGCCAGAAAAAAGCCCCAATTCTGCCTGTCTCAATAAAGACCACAACAAGAATAAAAATACAAATTACGGGGTGCTGCTGAAATTATTATTTTAAATATTTTCATCTATTGAGGTCTTGACCAGACTTTTGGGTTAAATACTCCTTCGTACCCGACAGGCGCCTCATTAATGGTGTCCGGAGAGGGATTTAAATTGCATTAAAATCTCAATGGCTAATTTTTTTTTACTTTATTTAAATCCTCCATATTAAATAAAGTTTTTTTTAACTTTATTTAACATGGTGCCGGCGTTCCATGCTGAGCACCGAAATACGATGTCATATTCCGGCATGATACGCTACACCGCAACGGAGTCACGGAGAGTGAGGGGCGCCGAGCGCCCGGGACTTAAATTAAAACATTGGTTTTTTTTGTTGTTTTAACTTTATTTAACATCCAGAGAGGCAGAGCAAGAAGACGGATGCCTCCCGCTCCCACCGCAGGACTCAACAAGGTGAGAAAGGATAATGAGAAGTAGGGAGAGGGGGTGAGGGGAAGGCAGTGAGAAGGGGCAGAGGTGGTAGATAGTGAGAAAGGGGAGTTTTGTGACAAGATTTTTTTTCCGTTTTTGGGATGGGGGGGCACTACAGGAGTAGTCTGCACAGGGCGCCAGAACACTTAAGGTCGGCTCTGAAGACAACTTTGTTTTTGAAGTTGACTTCGGACTATATAGCATTTTAGCGCCATTAGTAGATTCTGGAGATTGAAGGATCTTAAACTGCCTATAAGCTAAAGCTTCTGATATTTTCGTTCCAAATATCAGGCGATTTTACCAGACAGGTTGAACTTAAAGAGTAAAGACTCAGCAGTCGTGACAGTTACACCGTGTTCGGACACAGCCCCCAAAGCTTTCTCCATGAGCCAGTCGGCTGGTTGTAATTTTTGTTCATGGCTATCGTCCAAGCAGGCCGGAGACGCCGAGTATTATAGAATGCCGTACGACGTCGTCTACCGGCAGAAATGACCCGCGTATTAATTTCTGCTTCTGGAAAGCCCGTATCAGAATGAGATACTGTGAGCGGAAAGCTGATTTCAGAATAATTGCAGAAAAGAAATGTCGCTACGCGATAGGATGCCATGAGTAATGGCTCTGGGGGTTTGACATTTAAAGAAAACTTTTGGCATTCTGCTGTATTTTTCATATTTTTATCATTATTTTTGTTCTAATTCTTATATAGAAGCCAGGTTTTTTTTTTTAAGTAAGGTTCTAAGGGAGGCGCTTAAAATTCAAAAATATCTATATTATTTTGTGTGAATTGTTAATAAAAACAAAGATTTTACAGATAGTTTTAATTCTGCTTGCTATAAAATAGTATTATTTTTAAATGCCTTTCACAAATCAATTGCAAATGTCTATTTTTAAGAGCACAAATAAATGATATCACCTGCACTATATAAATGAAAAAGGTAGTGGGAACTAGAAAAACAAATGCAAACTACTTCATACCAGGTAGATCTCCTGTTCTACACGCATAGCAAACATTATGCAAATTTAACATTGGATTTGCTGGCCTGAGATGGAATATGGAATAAAAATGAGTGGAAACACTATTTGTATTTTTCTAATGTATTTATTTATAACACATTTCCAATCTTAATTGAGTTGGAGGACTAAACTAAAAAGTTAGAGGTTTAAGATATATTTTAATCCATTTAATCCATGGGATGGCGGCAGGTAAAGGTGGCAGCTGCCTCAGGCTCCCTGCAACTTAATGAGTCAGTTTAAAGGGAGGACTCTGATCTCACCAACCTTAATATTGTTGTTTTCAACACTACTCTTTTTTAAAAGGGGATCATTGGTATATGACATCATGTCCCGACACCCAGTAGTAAGGGTGGAATGTGGCCCGGCCTTGGCTTAGGCCAGCGACAACATAACTCTCAAATGTTTTATTCATTTATCCACTTCCTCACAGTATGGGTAGGGTGGGGAGAGAGGTCCCTTCCTGGCTCCCATTGGTTGAGATGTGGTATAAGGGAACCCATTTTTTTAAAAAAAATCTTTAATAAAAAATGAGTTGTAACTTGCATACCCTCACCTGTAACTTGCATAATTTAAAGCCACATGCACCTGCATGATTCACATAAACATAGTGTTCCTACAGAAATGCATGTATCCCGGGGGCTTCCAAATCAAGGGTATTTTTTCATCCAGTGCCAAACATTTTCACAGCACATTCTGTTTTAATTGATCTATAAATACAGATACGATTACAGTCATAAAGCCGGGTAACCGTTACCTTTGATGACGCTTTGCTGTTTAGTGACACGTCTGATATACGTTCTATACACTTCACGATCCTGGTGCAAGCCTTTGCTTCACTCTGTGCCAGCCAAAGAATGTGGTCATCAACTAACATGATATTACTTGCAATTTCAATCAATGCATCTCCGAGCTGTAGAAATGTAAAACATGTAAAAATTTTAATAATTTAGCATTGGAGATAAATGTCTGAAGCATGCTCATTTTTTCTGTACTGCACTAGAAACCTATATCTACATCTTCAATATAATCAATCACTTAAATATACCATTGACACTAGGTACACCATTATTACATGAATTAAATATAAATTCCATTGGACATTGGCATTCAGAGGACATTGCCGAACATAAATTGTTCAACAGTAGCACCTACTGTGAAGGGGGGGGGAAACAAAGAAAAATTAAAAAAAGAAGAATTACTTGGGGGGGCCCTGGCCCCCACTACCACTTAAATTGTATGTTTTGTGTGTTTCTATGGTTTCAAAACAAATCGTCTTCTCTCGAATGTCTAATTTGTGTGAAAAAATGAAACACAGAAAAGAGGAGCCTTGACTAAGCCGACATATGGTAAATATGGCCAAAAACGCAGTCCTTACGGTACCAAAACCCCTGGGTACTGACAGGGTTAAAACATACTACTTTAAAAAGAGTCATATCTTTGATGGTCTCCCAGAGGACATGTCCATGACTGACATAGAATAATGTAAAAGAAATTACAGGGAACTGGAGGGAATGGCAAACAAGGGGTGGTGGGGTAGAGGGGTTCTGGAATGGCAGGGGTAATATGGTGTGTGGCAATAATGGACCAGGGGTACTTAGGGAAGTTGTGAGTTACTTAGAAAGGAGGACCCCATACAAAGATGACACAGCAATCAATATTTTGAAATATTATTTAATTGGTGACTCCTCCTTCTGAAAATCTGGTCTTTTTGTGCTAAAAAAAGTATATATTTTGTATAAATTCTAAGAAAAATGCAGAATTTCATTACATGTATTGGTTCCTATGTAAATAGTATATTCTATAGTTATACATTTAATTTGAATTTTTTAATAATGATTTTATAAATCTAAACCTATTCAAAAAAATATTTTTTTTATAACAATTTTATTCTCTAACTATACTAAATAGAGTATTACAGATGGCTCTTGGAAAATGAAGCATATAATTAAAGAGTAGGCATACTAAACCACTCTGGGGTAGAGGACAGTGCAGTATGTTACTCTGACTATATACACTGTATTAACCTCTACCACGTCTACTGGGAGGCTTTTACACGTATCTACCACTCACTTATTAAAAGTAAAAAGTCCATCCTGACGAAGGGGATAGAATGTTGCCAATCGAGAATGAGTGAAGCCAACCAGCTCTGCAAACCATTTCTTACAGGAATGCTCTGCGGAGTGGAGAAAGGCTATACCCTTCACTATTAGCCGTAAAGAGAAGATGTTAACCCCTTAGGGACAATGGGCGGTCCCTAAACCCATTGAAAACAATGCATTTTGAGCCTGTACATGTACGGGATTTGTCATTAAGGGGTTAAAAAAGCTGTTCCCTGTTTAAGTAACCACTCAAAAAATCATGGCTGTAGCTGTCTGTATTTAAATGGACACCCAAGGACCCTTGATGGCTGATTATGCACACGAGCAGATCCTCCCGTTGAGAAATGACCTGTTAAAAAACATAAATATGTAAATGCGTCCCTCTTATGATTTGTTTCAGCTCGGCTCTGGAAATGGGTCCATTGAATTTTTTTTTCTTATAATAATTTTATTATCTCCTGCCCCGACCATCTGTTCTGCATACAGCGGGCTCACCTTCTCCAAATTCATTGACGTTTTTTTTTTGTTGAGTAGTTTGTTCTATTTCCAGACCGGCAGCCCACGGGCAAATCTATAGTGAATTTACATTACATTGGAATTTATTTTCCGAGGGTAACATTATTTTAGTTTAAAAAAAAACCCAGCCATTGTATTAAATGCTTACGGTTCGTATCCTTGAATTAGCTCGGAATTTAAAAGTAAGATGTCAACCCAAGCCACGAAGATTATATTTGGTGTGCGCTCACCATGGATCAGTACATACCCCACAATATCTGTGTTGGGATGTGGCAAGAGATGGGTTTGGGGTCAGGGAGAGAAGTGGGAAGGACTAGAAGTGCGTCCACTTGCCCAGGTCGCCCAACGAGCCATCTCGCAGCACTCAACTTTGCGAGGAGAACTTGTGGTAGCAGTGATGGCGGTCTGTGACGTAATGGCGCGGACCTCCATCGATTTTACAGCTACCTGAGTATGTCCATGATCAGTGCTGTGACATCGAACGTCATGACTGTATCAAGAATGCTTTGTCTAAGTGGAACATCGCCTTTAATTGTTTGCTGATGTAAATCTTAGTGTCGTTGAAGGGACCGTCATTCATCCCCCAAAATACATTAAGATTTAATTATTTTTTTATTTCTCCAAGGGATATTATACCAGCCTGTTTGATGTCGCTATAGGAGAAGCGATTACTATATATGATTCCAAAAGCCAATGGCGGAGAATATATCTCACCCACGTGCTATGCCGAACTGTAATCAGATACCTTCCGACATTTGAAATGGCCAAAGATGGAGACAATATCTTTTATGAGGTCATAGGTTGGCTCGATGTAATGTTTTATTGAGACATTTTATTTTTTATGTTGGCTAGATTTGGCATTTTATTAAGACGTTCTATTTTCAGGATTTAATTTCTAGATACATTTTTCTGTTTATATAACCAATTCTGGTGACTTTTACAAACTTCTGAGCTCCTAAAAAAGGAGAGGATTGGGAGAGGGACAGAGGGTCCCATAAAGTACCTCCTGAAAAAAAAAAGGATATTTGGGAGTTATACAAACTTTGTAATTTTAAGGTACATATGATTGAGTTTTTTTTAGCTTTGCTTCGCAGTTAGCTGAAAAATACTAATAAATGCCAAGAGACTGGCAGAAAATAATGACTTCTTGGTAGCTCAGTTAACTGCAATCAAGAAGGTAAAAACCACCGTTAATTAATATCATGTTTGCTTCCCTCTTGCTAATTTTTAGCAAGAACTTGGCCTACTTCGCAGTAGGAGGAAGCGTAACCGCTTGATAACGTCTGGCGCTCTAATTAACTAAACAGACACGGTATGTTTGTAAATAGAGCCCACGGAATGAGAGGTGAATACGGTTCTAAGCGTGAGCAGCGAAGCCATAATCTGATAATTACGAAGGAAACAGAAGCAAGTATGCGACGTTTTGTGGTCGTCTATTTTATTTATTTATGTATTTATTTTTTTGTTGACACAAGTATGGTTATTTTGACTAAACTGGGATATTACAGCAAGTGTGTGTTGAGCAAGTTAGTTTTAGCCTCTACTACTTCTGCTGGAAGGCTATTCCATTCATCTACTACCCTCTCAGAAAAAGTAAAGCCTCTGACCTTCTAGTTTTAGATTATTACCTCTTCTTCTAACATATTTCCTTCTTATTCTAATAAGACATCCTAAATAAATTCAGTTAACCCCCCCTCACAAAAAAAACCCTCAATTCACCCATGCTAGTCCCTACCGCCACCTAGTGTACGGTAACAGAACACTAGGGGGCTGTACATAGTAGTGTGGGGTGGATTAAGGTTTTTGGGAGACCTAATTTAAATTATTTATGGTGCCTTATCAACATAAACCGGAGCAATAAGAACAAAAGCTTTAGAAAATATGGAAATATAAAAACCATTCTAAGTTTATCACAAACATTATAAATACTGCGCATGGGTTTGCGCTCTTGCACAGTACGGTATATATAATATATATTAATATATATATAATATATTACTCAGTTATATAAATGTATCATAACACATTATAAATATGCGCATGGGTTTGCGTTCTTGCACAGTACGGTATATATATATTATATATATTTACTTACAATAAATGTTATCATAAACATTATAAATACTGCGCAATGGTTTGCGCTCTTGCACAGTACGGGTAATATAATATATATATTCAGTTACAATAAATTTATCATAAACATTATAAATATGCGGGATGGTTTGCGCTCCTTGCACAGTTAGGCTATATATATATATATATATAATATTATATATTTACTTACAATAAATGTTCATAAACATTATAAATACTGCGCATGGTTTGCGCTCCTTGCACAGTACGTATATATATATATTAATATAATATATATGGTATATTATATATATTATATATATACTCAGTTATAATAAATGTGTCATAAACATTATAAATACTGCGCATGGGTTTGCGCTCTTGCACAGTAATTTAATTTGTTTTTGCCATTAAAAGCTGACTAGAAGCAGCCAGCAGCTCTTTTGAAAATCAATAATGCATTATCGACTTGTGCATCTTTCACTTTTAACTAAAAATTAATAGCATTGAGCAATTTGAATACAAAGTTAAATGTAACATTTTATTCTACCAACAGCAAGTTCTGGTGCTTAAGGCTTCCAGTCTGCAAGTCAAGTAGGGTGACCTTTGCAGCGTGGAAAATGTGCGCGTTTATGTAAAACAAGATTGCTTTGGCAAAAAAAGAATCAGATGCTCTGAAGAAATGGACTGCGAGATGAATCCCGCTATATGCAGACATTAAGATAGGAGCAATATAGATATTTATGTTTACGGCCCTCAAAGAGGTCTAGATAAGCAAAGTGATGAAAGCACGGGTAATAAAAATCAGGATATATATATATAACACTATTTTAAAAAAAACTGCCATTGTATTAAATGCTTAATATATATATATATGGGTTATATCTATCTATCTATCTATCTATCTATCTATCTATCTATCTATCTATCTATCTATAGGAACACTAGACACCCAGAGCTAATATAGATACCTGCTGTATATAGATTTTTGGGGATTTGTTTTAGAATTTTGGTGTCCCAAATTATCAGAATTTTCTTTTTTCTCAGAAAGTTGCTGTGGAACTTCCACAAGCCAACCTCATCCCAAGTCACTGTCATGATCATGGGTATAAGGTGGAAATGATGTCTTTGCTGTTCCTACTACACAACTGTGGTTTCTTCTTGCCTTTACATGGTTTTGCAGATTTTTTTAAAAATCATTGGGAAATTTATGGTGACCGAAGGCAACAGAGGTGCCTTAGTGATGTAATAACTAATTTATTTTTTTTATTATCTGAGAAATATAGGGAATAGGGAGATCCTAAATCCCAGCTTAGCATATGTTAGGTAGAACCAAATAAATATATATATATATTTTTAAATATAGCATGTTAGTCAGTATATAGAGTTCACTTATTCTACATCATCACATGTATGGTGGTCTAGAGAGATCACCCAATCTAGATCATCGCATGTGACATGGTACAGAGAGACCACCTGTTCTAGACCAAATGTCTAGAACATGGTGCAGAGATCACCCAGTTCTAGATTGATTGATGTTAGAGGACACAAAACCAAAATTGCCAATTCCAAAACTGAGTATTCTACGCAGCAGAACCAAAACGTTCCAGAATAAAAATGTTTTCTTAACTTACGTGTCCGACCTGGTCCACGAACGTTATCATCTTTTCCATCATTTCCGTTATCAGAATGACATCCATCTTATCTGTAAAGTCAGACGCTCCTCCGGTGTAGCCCAATAATTGTTGCGCATAATCAAGGACGTTGGTGCCATTAACCGGCATCTGTAAAAGCACGATTACAATTCACATATTTGACTACTGGTCATAAACATAAAGATATCGTATACCGTTACCTAAGAGACTCTTACGTTACTGAGATAAAAGTTCTTAGCGTTAAGGCAGTACGAAAGATAAGGTGATGCTGCGTTCTATGAGCGTGTTGGACCGTGTTGGAACTCTATCTTCTCTGTGACCGAGCTTAATTTTGAGTGCTTGGGGTGCAGCCTTCGAGTTGAGAGCCCTGAATTTGGGACGCAAAACGAAATCAGGAACCTTATATTAAAGATTTAGCGTTACTTTAATGTTAAGGGCTGGATTTCATGGAATGAAGCCTCCTAGAGTTCCTGGAATCAGGGTTGCTGCTGAGATGATAACAATTAAATGATAGCATCACCCACGTTTCCCCGTCTCTCACCCTATCCTGCATCTTCCCGGTCTGTGCCAATTGTATTCACTTTTTATTTGTCATTATCTACCCCCAAAGCACTCAAAATGTATATCAACCCGGCTGTATCATTCTCACTAAACTGAGGAGGCAGATGCCTGCTTTCGCAAGGTTTAATCGTCTTTATTTACGTGATAGGCACATAGATAGAAACTCCCAGCAGAAGTGGTAGAGGCTAACACGATGAGGACATTTAAATGTTTTTGGATAGACATATGGCTCCTAAATCTAAGACAAGACCAAGGCTGGAGTGTTTACATCAGGAAAACGGGCGGACAATATGGGCCGAATGTCTCCCTTCAACCACTAATTGAATAGAAGCTACTGACACTTCTCCGTAATATCAGACGGTATCTGGGAACTATTGTTAAAAGGCATATTAATAGGCCCAGACTGGCCATCTGGGGCACTGGGCTGGATACGTGACATAGCTGGGGACCACCTGGAGCCCCACTTGCGGAATGTGGCCTTTTGTCAGCTGACATCATGGGTGGCCCACATTGAGATTGGTGGGTGTTCCTGCTGATGTCATGGGCGGTTTTATTGATGTTGGCGGGTGTTCCTGCTGATGTCGCTGGATACCCCCCATTTAAAGGGGTAATGGGCAAGGAGTGGGGTCTGATAGGACTCTGATGATTTGGGTGTCAACCCTGAGAAGAGGCGAGTCTCCGGGCGAAACCCAAAGAGCTCCCAGGCATGCTTATGTGAGCATTAAAATGCTGCATGCGGCTGGGTATTTCCAGTCATCGGCTGCATTTATGTCATCAACGCTTTTTCTGTCTTAAGGTACCAAGGCTGCCCCATCGTCGCCAGTCCAGCCCACGTCATAGAATTCAATATTAGAACAATCAGGGCCTCCTTCACCTTTTCACTAATAAACTCCGGTATGTAGGCACTTCTCGGCCGGAGGCATTCATTTCCGACATCCCGGGGGGACATCTAAGTGATTGACATTCCAACACAGTATCCAAAAACCACGGATGAGAGGTCAGAGGGACAAGAATTGCTTTCATAACCAAAACACTATAAGTGTTTTCACTTGTAGAGGATCATATTTCCTCAAACTCATATTAAACCCGTTTAGAACGGTTACGGAAAATACAACGAGATGGAATTCGCTGTAATACATCGGAATACGGTTTCAATAACAATTCACGACCGTGGCTACTAACATTGCCAGAACTACAGAATTATACGAATTCAAACTCAAACTGATGTTGCAAGTTCAGCTTTTTATTTTTAGACCTTAACAAATAGATTTCTAAGAACGTTAAGTAAGATGATATTATCATAGTGTGAAATTGTATTCGGCACAAGAGAGATTCATTAGAATAATGCTGACAAAGTCATTTTTTTTTAAAGAATTCTTTGAAATTCTGTCTGTTTTTAAAAGAAATGTAAGCGCGATTCGCGTTTTCACATCCCCAGATGTGGCTTCCTTTGCACATACCAAGTCCTATAATAATAATCTATATGTATGAAAATAATCTGGAGTCGCCAAACACACTCATTCAGGGGAAAAATAATCGTTAACATATGTTTTAGGACCAGAGTGAAAAAGACCATAGACATTTACCAGACTAAATGCATGGAGAAGTCTGGTGACTTCGTGAGAAAAGGGGCAGTTGGAATAATCTTCTTCTGCCCACTGTCCAGTGCGGGCACACTTACGCCATGCTCTCTGCTCCGTTCTCTGTCCGGAGTATAACATTGAGCTGAACGGGAACCCGTCGCACGGGTGGAGAGCGGTGATTCCACCCAACGTTTTAGGCCACCTAAAAAAGAATTTAAGAAATGATGTTAAAATATATATTAATGAGATTTTCTCATTTGTTTTGTCCAGTTCTTGGAAAATGGGTATGCCCGAAGGGCTACTCTGTGTCTTCTTATGGCGACTCTTAAGAAAGCTAGTCTTGGGTCAAGCGCCTGACTTGGACCAGGTTTGGCATACCCCATTTTTTTTTGCTTCCTTGTCCCTGTTTGGTTAACTTAAATGGCTGCTGACACTTGACATCTGGTAGGAACACCAAATGCAGGGCTGGGCATATACGGTCACTGGAAGCCCATGTGGTAAGCCTTGGGGTTTATTTCTCCCTTGGTGGCTGGGTTCAGGTCCATCCATGCCATTGGTACTCTAATATGTTTGAGAGAGAGTTCCATCTCATTTTCCCTAAACCTCCTAATAGATTGGAAGCTCCCCAAACCGGTGTCCTCACCTGAAAGGGCAGACTCCCATCTATTAACCCTTTCATGCTGGGAATAGAGAGTGCTCCAACCTGCTACTGACATAGAAACTTTGCCGCAACAGTTTTGATGGTATTGTTCATTTTCATTGTCCACCTATACTAATACGGGCATCTGCTATCGCCCTATAGCTAATGTACATTAAATGGGAAGTAAAGAAAAATCCTAAAAATAAAAAAACAATAGATTTGCCTGGCAGCAAAGTTACTGGTTTGATTTTATGCCGTGTATAACCAAGAAGTTCACTTGAAATTTTCTCCAGAATTTAAACAGAGGAAAGTCGATAGTCAACAGTCGATGCATTAGCTCATTAATATCGCTACGTACTGCGGCTAGAGAATCATTAAAGGAAAGAGAAAATAAGCTGTTAGTTGGTGTGAGACTTGATTTTATGGTGTAAGCAACATAGTAAAGTAGTAAAAAATACACCAATAACAGCTAATGGATGACTACGTAGTTTCCTCTGTATATTCTGTATTTGTTACAATAAAAACACTTCATAGGAGATCTCTGGTCTACGAACACCTTAATTATTTACCAAACAGTTGAAAAAAGGTTAACAGAACTGTCATATTACCATTTCCTCCAAAAGTTAAATCAGTGCTTGCGCTTGTGTCACAGGACAAGCTTTCCCTCAGAAATGCGTTAGTTACATTTAACACAAATGCTGCATTTTTTTCTGAAAGTTTCTAAAAATTCAGGAGTAGGTGGGACAGCAGCTTTAAAGAGAGAGAGCGTTTAGTGTCCCGACAGCCTCATTAACCCCCTTCAAGACCGGGATGTACCTGGTACTTCCGGGTCAAAGGTCACCGGCAGACTGGGATGTACCAGGTACGTCATCGATGATACGCGATCCAGCGTCGCTTTGAACGCTAGGATCACGAGGGGCGGCTGCTACTGACCGCTGGGTGTCCCCAGCGATCCGTAGCAGCCACTCCCCCCTCAATTCCGTGCACGTGACCGCTTTGCAGCGAATCACGAGCACGGAATTTAAATATTTTAAAAAAAACTGCAGTCTTCAAGGGAAGACGCAGTTTGCCAACGCTGGTCCGGAAGGGGTTAATCCACATTGAAAAACATTGTTTTTTTTAAGGGGGATTCTTCCTGCATTTAAAAGGGGACACTAAAAACCAATGTGGAATAAAATGCGTACGATAGCTGGAGCGTCCCTTTAAGCATTCTTTATATGTAGAAATCTTTGCTCTGAATGGGGAAAAAAATGCAAATAAAGAGCAGCCAATAGAAAATGCTCAAAATTTGACAAAAGTTTATATGAAAAAAAGCTCGAAATACAGAATTAAGCATTTACCTGTACTCCCCTCTGTTGTTTATAACTCTTTCCGCGGGGCAGTATCTTGCGCTGGTTTCCAGAACTACGATCTCTATTTTTTTAGTAATACTTCCGTAGGTTGTATTCACGTGACATTCCCAGTCTCCCGACGCCTCGATGTCAACGCTGGACAGGATGAGATCCCTGCAAAATAATTTCAGAGCCTTTTATCACCAGGTGAAATGATTTAAATTATTATTATTATTATAATTATTATTTTTATCTTTTATTTATATAGCGCCAACAGTTTACGCAGCGCTTAATGCAATCCATATATTCAAGGGGTCTGACAAGACGAGAATTGACAGACTAAGACAAACCGATACATTCGTGGAATGCACATTATAACATTGTTGTGATAAAATATGAAGATTATGTTGTGAAAAGTCTAATTTTCCATTTATTTCAACTAGACGGCACACACATTTTCTTGTGATGTCATAGATACAGTGCGCTCCACTCATATTGGCACCCTTGGTAAATATGAGCAAAGCAGGCTGTGGAAATGCCATTTATTGGTTAACCCTTTGATGGTTTCTTAAAAAAATGGATACCAATCCAATTTGCAAACACAAGTTTATCCAAAAAGTTATTAAATATATGTGTGGCACAATTATTGGCACCCATTCAGGAAGATATTATTCTCCTATAATGCCTGAAAGAAGATGACCCATTTTCAACAATATCAATTAACCCCTTAAGGACAATGGGCATTTTGAGCCTGTACATGTACAGGCTTTTGTCATTAAGGGGTTAATACTGTACAAATCTATAATGTAGGGGTGCGCATGGTGAATTCTCAAGGAGCTTAATTTGGGTGTCCCATCTTGAAATCAATCACCTCAATCAAAAGTTCATTGAAAAGTTTACTTGTTTTCACCAAAGGACACAGAATTCTGCCCTGTTTGTGGCCCTCCAGGACTCACATTTTCCATTTTAAAAAAATGAAGGCCATTGAGATTTTATATCTTGCTTTAGGAATGAAATCTCTATTATTATAGAAGTATTGCAGGTAAACCGAAAAAACAGAGACCTATTTATTAAATTTTTGTATTACTCTGTATTTTATCTTTGTTTTATTAATTCCACGCGTCCGCCGCTGCTTCCTGTTATATTTATTACTGTGTTATTAACGGCCAATATTTCGCCGGATATGAAATATGTTAATGCCTCTCCATATAGATGCGTTTTGCCGTTGAAATGATGGTTTTGCCGGGGGGGAGGGGAAACAGAATTCAGCTATATAAAAATTAGAAACTGTTATTATTGGCACCAAGCGATAAATACAAGCCTTTCACAGAACATGAAACACCTTCTTAAGTATCCTTAAGAAATATCCGCCTGCCAAAGAAAATGGAACTGAATGGATTCTAGTCTTCGATAATTAGCAGAAAATAAGGTTTCCGTTATATTATACTATATCTCATATCTTTCATTTTTAAGACAAAAAACATCAGTATTGTACTCATAACCTCTACACGGACGAGAAAATATGTTACTTTCTCACCGGCAGCCGAATAGATAAATTAAAATTTAATATGTCGTCCAAATGAATTCACCCAATCCGCATATCCATATAAACAAATGTTTTATTCAAGGGTTAAAGCGCATTCTTCTTCCTCCTGGTATAATAACTCATTAGTTTCTCCGGGCTCTTGCCGTATCACGCCAGCCTGCTAGACTCCATTATACCACAGCTTCCGCTTATTATATTATTATTATTATTAACTCCTAGATCGTAAGAGTATATTTTCCCTATGACCTGCCAAAAATGCAAACAGATGTGCCGCACATGTGCTCTCCAGCCTCCTGCCAATGAAGAGGCAAGTGCCTTGTCGGTTTACCAACATATTAAATACTCTATAGGCATGAAATTGTAAGAAACTTAAGTGGTTCTCCTAGTCTTTGTTTTAAAAAAAAAAAGTTATTTCGGACACTAAAGGGTTAATCCTACTCATGCTGATTTGGGAAAAGCAAATATTTTACACCATAACGTCAACCAATAATCGTGGCCGCAGCCAAAGTATGGGAGGCCCATACTGGATATCTGCATATCCACCTTTAATTTGCATATGAGGCCGTCTGCTGACATCACATTGGGAGGTGGGAACAAGAACTCTAAAACTACCCAGAGCCCACAATATATATATATTTCATGTTCGTGTGGCATAGTTAATTTATTTTTAGAGCACTAAGAAATACGGTAATTCTTTAACGTGTCCTTCAAAAGCAATTATGTTACATTTTTTCAAGCTTCTGGGACTATGAATATTCGCAAGCGATGTACAGAGCGTTGTGGTTTCTTCTCCGGCGATGCGTTGGCTAGGCTTGTTTCATAAAACGTTTAATCTGTAACCGCATTGTTACGTAAACTAAATTTCAGTAACAATGTGGTTGTTAAATGTGACAAAAACATAGATTATAAAATGAAACGTCTCTAGAACAGAGTCATCGAGAAAGAGAACTTTACTTTGAATGTATTGTTTTAAACTTGAGTTTAGTTTTGGGTTTTTTTTAACCATTATTCTGGAGTGACATCAGAATGACTTCACAGATATCTCTTCTAGAGAACGCTAGGCCCCGGGGCGATATGGATCAAAAGAAAATGTCTACATGCGGAGAATTTAAGGCATGAGTATCTTTAAAGACAGAATATGTAAGTTCCATGAAATTTCCGTTTCTTATTTTTTATTTTCTTTAAAATCAATTTTGTTTACAAAATGTAAACAATTTGTAAAGTGATAGCCAGGCCCATTTTCTTTATCCAGAGATCTGTGATTTTGCTTCCTTTTTTTATCCAAACAAGTGTTTTTTGCCCAATAACTACTTGACTCCAGATCCTGGACCCTGACTAGTATGTTTAAATTCCCTCACTGTATTAACCTCTACCACTTTTGCTCGGAGGCTGTTCCACTTATCTATCACACTATCTAGTAAAGTAAAATGTCATATAAGCAGAGATAAATATATCGATAAATACAGAAAAAGAAAATTACTTTTTTTTATTGAACTGCCCCACTCTAAAATGTATTTACTCAGCCCAAATCTTTGTTCAGTATCCCCTTAAGGATGCATCTGGATACTTTTTGCTTTGGTTACACAGGACAGACCAGTGAAAAGTTCCACAGTGACCTGGTCAGCGTATCATAGTTTGTTTTAATTTATCCTACAGAAAAATAAATACAAAGTAAAATAACGGGAACTGGGTGGGATCGGCTCGCAGGATTCTTGCGGCATCGTTCTACCTTCTCTTCTTTGTCCAAAAATGTTGTTTTGAAACAAAATTGAATAAGACGCGGTCAGGAAAGTCGGAGTGATTTTAAAACAATAATCTTTTAAAGTCACGTTTTCAAAGCTGCTTTTTTAAAATCACGCGGTTTCCTTTAACTTGGAGAACCAATGAACACACTTTAGATTTTAGATATCGGCTAGAAAAAAATAAACTCACTTTGCGCTTAGTGCTTTAAAATCCTTGTGTCTGAATTGTCTTGTCAGTGGTAAGCTTTATGTTGTGCCTGCGTATGTAGAGGGGTATCTTATCAAAAATCCTGCCCTAGGACTGACCCGGGGCAGCACTCCGGTCGCCGATCACCACTTACCTCCGAAGCTGGCATCTTCTATACTGAGTGTTGAGATATGACATCATATCCCAGTGTGCTGCGTTTTAAGGACATGCACTATAGGGGCTGCGTCGGCTGGGCACAGGGCTCCATAGTGCATGTGGGCCACCAACAAGGGAGATGTCTGATTTCCCCAAGCAACCCATGGAGCTGAGGCGGACCAGAGAGTCATATTGTCCAATATGGTGATCTGCCTTTGGTTATGTGGCCAGGGCCGGTGCCACCTATAGGCAAGGTTTGCACAGATGGCTCAGGGGCAACTCCTCTGCGTTGGGCTGTTCCGCAGCTACTGGAGGAGCAGGGCCGGTTGGGGATGGAATTGGGCAGCTCAGACTATTTTAAGGCTCCATTTCTCATTTGACATAAAGAGCCCAAACTACTGACCGAAACAGTACACACCATGGCTATAAACTAAACCTTTAGAACACCTTCATAGAGTATTGAAAAGGTCAAAGCAGAGAAAACAAACCGGTGTTTGAAACAAACTCTCCTATTCTTTACCGTGTAATTAAGCAGCAGTCATGTATGATACTCTCTTCTACAAATATCCCGCGTTCCTCATCGGTTTCCAGGCGTTTTCCATCATGAACCCAGTATATATTAGTGGCTTCAGACATGTAGGTGGCAGTACAATGGAACGGAAGGCGATCTCCGCGGAATACGATCTGCGTCTGGGATGGTATTATGTGAAAGAGAGGGATTTCTGGTGGGCCATCTGTATTTTGGGAGTAAAAAATAATACATTTTTACTGCATGTGAACAGAACGCCGACAGACACCAAAATAAAACATACAAATCATTCGGTGTATACTTTCAAATTGTCATTAATATTACAAGACGTTTCTTCCATTTGTAGAATTGACGTTCAGAATGAAAGAAAGCTTTCTAGTGTGGGAAACAGCTTCATCCTCTTCATTTCACTTTTTTTTTTCTCTGTTGACCTCATGAACTCTTAAAAGTATGTATTTTTATTATTATTATTTTTTGTATTTGGCTAAACCCTAAGTACATTCGCTTTATGAAACTATTTTTTATATGAGACTTTGCTAATCCCTAATGGTTGATGTCATAAACAAGGCATGAGGAAAGCGTTCATACACGGCTTCGGAACATCTGTTTTTTATTCACATAATGTTTTATATATGATTTGTAACTTTAATCCAAAACCATCGCCTTGTGATAATCTCCTGACTCCCATGGTTAACAGCATGTTATTCTGGGCATTAAATTCTCATCAGCATGCAGGGAAAAGAAGACTTTACCTTCAACACAATAAAATTCTGACTACCAACCAGTGCAACACAATTGCCTTTTTCTGTTGGCTTCAATAGAACAACATGCCAATGAGATTTAGGAATTCAATCAATTTATTTTGGTGACAGCAATGGATTCTGGCCTGATTAGGCATTACGTAAGTTATGGTTGGTAAAGGTGATGGAAACCTTTCCACTTAAATTTAAGGGGTAGTAGAAGTATTATTAATCACTCATCTGCAGACAACGGACAAGCCAGAAGGCTTGTTTTTCCTTCAGAAATCCCATGGTGTTGCCACAATCACAAGGGATTCTGGGTAGCCGCATGCAAATAAGGTCAACAATTATCACCTTTGGCTCTATATCCACTTTATACATGGATCCCTTGAAAGTAATAGCCCGCTGCACAAGACAGCCTTTAGATAAAACTCAGGAAGAGGTGCAACAGCCAGATCACTGCTCGTTGGAATCATGAGCAAGAGGTTGTGAAACTAACTTAATACATGAGGTAACAAAGAAATACCATTATGTAAATTATGGTGGGTAAAGATAATGGAAAATCCTTCCACTAAAATTAAGGAGCAGTAGAAGCATTGCCAAATCCTCATCTCCTCTTGTCTTGATATCCACTTTTTACATGGATCCCTTGAAAGTAATTACCTACTGCTTAATACAGCCTTTAAACAAAACTCAGGAAATAGCACAATAACCACTTATCATTTTTATCAGCATGATGCCATGATATTAGCTTTACACTTGAGGCTTGGGGTAGCCAAGGAATACCATTACATAAGTTATGGTGGGTAAAAGTGATGGAAACCCTCCCATTTAAATTTAAGGCGGTAGTAGAAGTATTATGAAACGCTCATCTACAGACACCAGACAAGCCAGAAGACTTATTTTTCCCTCAGAAATCTCATGGTGCTGCCACAACCACAAGGGATTCTGGGTGGGCACATGCAAATAAGGTTAACAATTACTGGCCTAATTAGGGTATCAGGTTTATGCCCCAGCATGTGTCTCCCTTTGTCTGTTGAGATTGTCACTTGGTCTGGTGGTTAGACATTGCCAACTTTTTGCAGTATGGTGAGTTGTTTATGTCTCCTGTTACACCTGAAGCCCAATTTAAAAGAAGCAGCTGGATAACAAAAATCTACAATAAAAGAGAGATATATAACGGAAGAACAGAAAATTCTAAAGCAAATACTTTTGAGTAGGACACATACAAACGTATTACAACCAATAAGAAAAGAGCATTGAGATGCGAAGATCAAGAGATATCTATAGGGCCTTGCTGCCCTCATATCAAACTAAATAGAGAAGACGATATGGAGTGTGAGATACAAATGTATCAAGAGTATTGATAACAATAATGCCGGAAGAGAAAGCGAAAGAAAGGGAGTGGATAAAATAAATGATAATGATGGTTAGTAGCGGACATGTGGAACTCATTGCCATGCATTTTTATTTAATGCCTTAAAAAATGACATGACAGCCCCTTCAAACCAATAACATTTGGAGATTTTTGAATTTCTGAGTAGATGTTAATTTTCCCTAAATATTCAGACCACACAAATGTCATTGCGATTGTAAGCTGTAAACAAGAACCAACTAAACAAAAACAATTAGTAACTTGCAGATTTGCAGCACAGGATGCGTCATTTCCATTTAGGTCGCATTTCAGGCATTGAGTAATGCCATTTAAAAATGCAGGAAGCCATTAGGAACAATTATAATCCATAATATTCTGCCAGTTCCCCCGTCTGGCGCATTATTGTCTTAATTATGAGTCACTATAAAAACTCTATATGAGGTAACATTTAAGTGGTGTAAGCTTGTGAACAAATCATCGTATTCCTTCAGGCGCTGTTTACAAAATGAACTGAATAATATAATAAAAAAATATATCACTGCGCTGACATTTTTTTGAAAGGTACTTTTATGTAAATGCGCTGTTGAATTTGGCTGGTTGGGATATTGCTTTGTGGGTCAACATATTAAGTAACAAAGTGTAAAGTTGATCAAATGAAAAAAAATTGGGAGGTCAAGAACAAGCAGGGCCTTCTTTAACGCGGGGCAAAATAGGGTGCAAGGGCTGGCCTTTGAGGTTTGCGACCTGTGATCTATGCCTGTAATTTAGGGCTTTCATGCATTATGTATTTGATCTATACCTTCAGTGCTGAGGAGGCTGTAATTTTTCGGTTGATCTATACCTGCAAGGCTGGGTTTGTGTGTTATTTAGTTGCTCTGTACCTGCAAAGACAGGGTTTCTATGTCTTGTTCAGTTGATCTATACCTGCAAAGCTGTGTTTTCATGTGTTCTTTATTTGATCTATATTTGAATTACATGAGCTAGACTGTGGCACAGTGAACAGGGGGGGCAAAGGGACTCTGGGGGTGATGAGACGGGCACCATGGTGGTGCCTGCCCAGGGTCCAATCAATATTAACGACAGCCCTGAGAACAAGCCAGGTCAACACCAGCTATCAGTCCACTCCAAAACACTGGGCCAAGGGAAAAACCAGAACAAAATCAGGAAATAGGTCTGCCAAGAGTCAGACCCCAAGACAAACGATAATCCAGGAGCGGAAAATAAAGCTAGGAGCCAGGTCAGATCCAGATATCATCAAAATCCAAGCAAACAATCCAGAGGCGTAGTTCAAGAGCCAGAAACTGAACAAATCCCGGTCACACTGGATAACTGGAATCAAGTGCAGGACCTCTCAGATTATCCAGCAGCACAGAACACCTGTTTGGGCCACTGAATGGGTTTACATACCTGTGCCTGAGGAGCACTTAATTATGTGATAGGCCACAGGTGAGGCGTAACCAATCCAGAGTGACCAATACCAAGAAGAAACAGAGAACCCAGAGACCACATAGCTTTTCTGGGCGAGACGTCAGTGCAAGATCTTATAAGCACAACGTTGATGGTACAAGTCAAACGTCCTACCCCTAATCCTCATCCATTCCGCAGCAAGAAGAAAATAGCAAGAACGTTAAAGAGGGGTCCAGACAAGAGACTCAATAAATGCAATCATCTACCATATCTGCTAGAAGGCCGTTCCACTCGTAGTGCATGTTTTACCTCTTCCAATCATGCTCCAATTTGTACTACGCTACACTATTTTCACTATTTCAGGTGTATTTGGTATAAAACGCACTTTCCGAGGGTATTCTAGTATTTTAGAGTCCATGTTTGTTTTCTCTAGAGAATTGGTGCAGCTCTCGTTTCAGAAAACACCATTAGATGTTTTTTTTTTATTTTTTAAGGAAGAGCAAAAGTGTTTAGTTATGACCAACTACAATTTTAACTAAACTAAAAAGTTACCTAAAATGCATGAAAAATTATTTAAACAAAGAAAAAAAAAGTAACAATTCTTTTGCAGCTGATCAATTAAGAATAAACAAAATTAAGAAATTAAAAAATACGGTCTATTTATTTTGTTGGTAAAATTTCATAAATTATGTAATGCTTTGATTTATTTTGATTATTTATTTTTTTGTGCTGATTATAGTATAAATTATTAAGTCCGATCGGGACTTAATAATTCCGATGGAAGCAATTCAAATTCTCAAGGAGAAAAATGGAACCTGAAATCATGCTGTTTCTGCCAAAGAACAATTGTTAAAAGCAGATTGACACGGACTCTGTAAAACACACTTGGCCGGCAGGCTGGTATTTTCATGAGATCTATGAAGCCTTTTGTACGTGGCTATGGAATACGGAGGCGCTATATGAATCAATAAATAATATATTTTTTAGTGCTTTTGCATAGATATTGTAACTTCATGGATGCTAGAGGTTTATACAGAATCCTTGATAAAAAAAAAAAAATAAAATAATATAAATAAAAAAAAAAAAAAAAAATAAATGAATTGTTACATTCTTTTATATTAAAAAAAAAAAAAAGAAAAAAGATAAATAAAGAATCTTCCAAAATATATATCATAGTAACAATTGCAGGAAATAAATTGAGTACCAAAGCTTATGCCGTATGTGAGGTTATGAAGGGCAAACATTTTGTTTTGGTGCATGTGGCTTCCTAGGAATTCGACTACGTGCTATTTTTAAAACCTAGATTTTTAACCCTTTGAGTGAATGGAGGTAGTGGTTTTTGAAACCTGCCAGCCTGGCCCTTCGCCATGTGATGCACTAGTTACAATTAATATGTACAGGTATAACCGCATATGCTTTTCATTTTATAATATTGTTTATAACATTGTTTTAATTTAATTTGTTTGGTTAATTTCTAGAAACTAATGTTACAAAGTGAACTCCAGATTTTTAAAAAGCCATGGCTCGCCTTTTACGCTATTTTCTTTTTTCTTAAAAGATTTCGAAAATAAATAGATTTTGGAAAATGAATTTTTTACCTATGATTTTGATATACGACTGGCAGTTCTCTGATTTTTATCACCAGGTATGCGTATGTTATAACGTTCCTGGCACCATATGCAAATACACTAAGCTAGAGAACGGTTGATTTGCATATGGGGCTGCAAGCACTCTGAAAAGGGCTGCCAATTTTAAAGCATGTTTTATAACAGGGGTAAGGGTAAGAGCATCCAAGAAAGAACTGAACAAGTGTACCGGACCCCTTCCAGAAAAAGTGTTTCGGATTGGAGTGATGTAAGGAATTGAGAATTCTGCCTCACTCAACTTTCCAGCCTTTAATGAAAGGAGGTGCCTTCAAGAACTATTGGAAGGTCCTTCACTTATCAACCACAGGTGAAACAGTCAAAAGGGTAAAGAGGTTGTTACCTCTACAGCTAATAAACCAGTAGTTGGACCATGCAGCGGACTTTCCCTTTCCAATCAGTGCAGACCCACATGTGTCACGTGCAACTGGTATTCATGCCCCCGGAATGTTTCCGCTGTAAAGACGTACCACCACATCTTGAAGAAGGTCGCCTGCATTTACTCTGTCTAAAAAATCTCCTATAAAGCTATCCAAACCACAAAGGATAGTTTATGGCGTCAGCTAATCTTCGGGGTTGTTGAGTTGCAATACTATCACGTTTGTGTGTGTAATCGTTGGTAGTTTATCTTTTTTTTTGGTTGTGTTCTGTTTACATCAAATGTTTATTTGTAGCAACATCAACTTCCTCGACTTCAGTCGAGCTCTCACCATATGACCTCATTACGAAGAGGTCAGTGAGTCAGAAGCCTCTCGTTTACGGGAAGTAGAGATTTAGGTGATCGTACCCAAGCGTCTTGTTGTTTACAGCAATGAACAACAATTTAGGATTGTGATTCGACTTAAGAAACTACAATGCATTCAAGTAGCGGCCTCTTTAAGAATACTGGTCTTTTTCTCGTCTTCTATCAGTAGCGAAATGTTTAGATTGTATTTTTGGGTTTATAAGTTATTTTCCACCAGGGCTGGACTGGGGAGGACTAGTAGGCTGATCAGTTGCCTTTTCATTGGTAAGTATGCGGCTGTAGCGGCCGGTGAGCCGCATGGCCGGTCCGGATCGGTTTTCCGCATGGTACATTGTAACTCTGCCGAATATGAAACATATGTAACTCACCACACGCTAACTGTGTGTCTCTCAAGGACCAGAACGCCAGGCCGCGTACAGAACTCGGGTGCCCACAACGCGTTTCCTCGCCAATTCGAACCGAAGAATTTGCAGCCCAGTGTAAGATCCACTTAAGATTACAGTCACAGATGAGCGACTCTGAATTGAAAAATCTAGCAGAATCGGAGACAGGCAATCAGCGTTACTGGGTTATTAAAGAACGTGGACACAGTAGATACAACCCCCCCCCCCGAAATCTAAAAGGAATACATTACAAAAATTGTGTATTCATGGATTAGAGAGACTCAGATTTTAATATAACATCGGTTATATATTAAAGGTTGGGCGTGTAATATCTCAAAAGATGTTGCAATGATTTCTTTCAAATTGTTAATATAAGTTTTGTATGTTTTGTATAAATACAAATTATACTATACTGTGCTTTAATGCAATTTTTTATATTAAAATAATTAAAAAATTGGCTTTATTTGAAACATTTTCAACAAAAAGTATTTTCATGTCTGTTTATTTAAAAAAAACATATAAATGTCCTATAACACATAAAATAAAGCACAATAAAAAATGTATATATAGAACTCACACAGCTTTTAAAGATGTTAATTCTTGGAAGAGTCCGGGGGTGAGAGTTGAAAAAATATTTCCTGATAAATTCCTAAAAAAACACAATTTCAAAATCAAGCCACATTTATTATTTATTCATTCTATAAAACGGCATTATTAAACGGAAGTGATTTATCTGGGGGACACGTGTTTATTGGCTGCCAACCAAGATGTTACTTTAACCCTTTCATGGTAAACCGTTATCAATACAAAAGAAAAAAACACCTAAACCAAAGTGAAGGGGCAGACAATCAGGGTCACATTGTCCGGAACTTCCAATTCTACGCGGCTGTAATCATATTTAAGATGCTTTTGCTACCAGTGTGTTGTGGTTGGTATACCTGGTTGCAACCTGGTTGTAAGTGTATCTTTAAACGACAAGTCAAGGTTTCCATGTTGTATTAGACACATTTGGTTAACGCATCTGTCAAGTTATTACATAGGATCTTCATGATGAGCTATTAAAGGGTTAATATTTCAAGAGTCTCGGGGTCAGTGCATTTAGGACGTTCCCATTTCTGCTCTTTTTTTCCTAACAATCTTTTACCTTTTCTAAGTTTTCACATTCGAAGCCGTGTTTTGTTCAACAATAACAATCGCTAATAACATTTAATAACATCGTACCCTTAACCCCTTAATGACAAAGCCCGTAAATGCACGGGCTCAAAATGCATCGTTTTCAATGGGTTTAGGGACCGCCCATTGTCCTTAAGGGGTTAATAAACTATCACACTGTCATAATTGTGACCATTCACCGGTGTCATTATTATTTAAACACAATAAAGAACAGCCTGTTTGTTAATTCACAGAGGAAGAAGAGATTAGAACGGACTTAAATAGTTGTTGTTTTGGGAGCGCGTTCTATTTCTCTCGGTCCCTCTGCCATATTGTGAGGCTTAAGGGCATGAATAAGGAGGGTGAGAATTACTGCCCATTAAGTATCAAACCACACGCTTTCCCTTGGCTTCAAAATGCCACAATCTGGATGAAAGCAAACACTGATAAGTAAATAAAGCCCCCTTCTGTTCTCTCTGGAATGCATTGAGGGACTAATTAATCAGCTGATTTAAACTCTAATTAAAGCAAGCATGCACAGTCCCCTAATTCAGTTGGGTTTTTTTTTATCTCCAGCATTAAAAGTGACATGTCTAGACACGGTTCAACCACAAAAGGTCTCCGGGATCCAGTGAGCGCTTGGGACGATGAACTGTATGATAAACCCATAAGGAGCTAAATATTGTCATCTTGACAGAGGGAGAGGAGGATAATGCGATGTACGTGTTACTTTATCGAGACAAAAAAGTATACCTGCGTACCTGCCAACTTTACAAACAATGTATTTTTTTTATCAGACAGACTTAGATCCCAAAGAAGGACTGTCTCTTCCTTACAAGGGAGACTTGGAATGTATGTGTCAGACACTACCTAGAATGTCATGGGATTTATTCCAATCTGGTCAGGTCACCAAACTGTAGTCACCAGTGTCCGAGTTTATCCTTTCAATGCTTATATGGGCATTCCACCATGAAAAGGAAGTAATGATTATTTAATCAATGAAATACTTTATGAGCCACATTTTATTTTACTTTGATTTTAACTTGAATCGTGGAGCTCTTGATGTCTTGCTGTCCGTGGCGGGCAAAGACATCACACAAGGTATCATAGAGATGCACTGTGATTTATTGAAGCCGACAGTGCATCTCTATGGTTTCTCTATGGTTTTTACTTAGTAGTTAGCTATACCAGTCATGGACAGGAAGGCATAACAAACATCAAAGAGGAATTACAGAGACACATTAAAAACATGATTCAGCAAATTATGACTACACAATATATGATCATGATTATGACAACACAAGTGTAGATGTGATGTCATTTATTAATGCGGTTAAACTGGAACTGTTGGCGTACTCACAGTTTATGTAGGTTGTGAAGTCCTAAGAACATTTCTTGGGATAAGCAGCCGATCCGATTATTTGAGAGATCGCTGGAAGAAGAAACCCATTTAAAATAGACACCCTCTAGAGATCTGGTCACATAAAGCATTTTCATGAAAATATTTGATATCATTTATCAAACCAGTAATATAATCGGATCAAGTCATATTTGCTATGATCCAGTCAACAACGGGACGCGTTTTTCCTTTAATGCTCTTAAGGAGAAACCAAAGGAATCCAAGCGCAAACAGGATAATGTGCAAAGGGGAGACGCGGACCTATTTATTGCAGAGTAAGCAAACAACACAGATGTTTTGGGGAAAAGAAACCCACTTTCTCGATGTGTGCAGACCCTCGATGTGTGCAGAGTGACCCTCGATGTGTGCATCTCTTAAGGACATGCGACATAAAACAGAATAGCTTGAGTAAGGAGCATAAACATACCAACCACCCAATCTTACCAGTAGGACATTTCCAGATGAATCCTTTATAATTTAGGAGTTGTTTACACGTTGACACGTATCTAATTATCCCCTAGGTACAAGACATTATATTTTCTAATCTCTACTTGTTTCCACGTTAAATTGTAGAAGACTTTGATGCCAAAAGACCATTAGGTAAAGAAAATGAATCAATAAACAATGAATCAATATTTTATAAGATGATGTCTGACACAGAGAGATGTGTATCAGGCAATGTGATGTCATTAAGCAATATTTGGTTCTTTTTTATTATTATTAAAAATCCAAGCTTTGTGTTATAAACCTTAATTAAGTGTTCTACTAGGTTCACAGCTACATATTTTTTAAAAGCCCAGATAGGTAGAGGCTTTTGCAGCCTAATGGTTTCAGCCATTATCTAATTAATAATGTTCATTAGTTTTACAGCCAACTTTTAATGGGTACATTAATGGACGTCGCCAAAGAAGGGAGATAAAAAGATGTATAATAAAAACCGGATCTTACACAATATTACTGCATTTCACAAGCCAACTTGTAGTACGAGGTAATCCGATTTAAATGTATGTTTTTGATGTAACTAAGCTCAGAAACTAGAGTTCTACTTAATAAAAATCATCCCTGGCTTATCTGACAACAGCCGTTGATTTTTAAGGATGGGTCATTTTGCTAGATCCAGAGAAAACAAAATTGACATTCCTGTCCCTTTAAATAGCTCATTTTATGAAAAGAGAGTCGTTTTACATAAAACCATGGCCTTGCCAAGATTCCAGTGTTTGTTCCAGACCCTTTCGGTTGGAGAGCTACTAACGTGAATATCTGATTTTATCTAGGTTGGCCTCTAGGGGAAAAAATATCAAACGTCACCTGCTTAAAGCGAGGGGGGAAAAACTTGAATATTTCCAAAAAATCTCTCACGTCAGACTGATGAAAAAATCATATATAGATAGATGTCATTTTTTCCTCCTTGAGTATAACCCCCCAGCGATGTATACAGTAATACCTCCCACAGCATTGTATACAGTAATATCCCCCCAGCTCTGTATACAGGGCCCCCCCTGGACGGTTAGGAAGGGGGAACATCACTGCTGGCCCTTTGACCGGGGTCAGTAGTTCAGGGTCCGGTCACAGGTGTGGGTAGCAACATTGTTGCTATAATGTTCTTTGGGGAATAAGGGTGGGCTTACCTGAGCAGGGTTTCAGTCATTCCTGACACTCTGTACGAGCTCCCCTCCTATCTATGTGTTCTGTATTTTTTCCTGTGCCGGTGTTGGTTTCTTGTATTCTCTTTTAGTCACAGCGGGAAGTCTCGGCCGGCACCTTTTATGTGGAATATCCAGTGGATGGAGAAGGCTTGGGGAGACGAGTTCTGTGGAGGCTGGCGGTACCCAGAACGAGAGCTCTTGGTAAAGTGTTGGGTTATCTGCCTGTCGGTAACACGACAGCTGGCAGGACGGTTATGTTTATGTATGGTTATGATGTGCTGGTTCATGACGTTAATAAAGCTGTGGCCAATGCCCTTACCCACAATGTTGTGTTGTGTATTTCTTGGGTGGGATGGGGTTTTGTGCCATAATTAGGCCCTGTGGTCTTGGTTTAAGCAGTCAAGTAATATAAACCCCCAGTGTTGTATACAGTAATAAACCCCAGGTCTGTATACAGTAATATCCCCCAGCGTTGTATACAGTAATATAAAAACCAAACCCCAGCGCTGTATATAGTAAATATAAAGACCGCCAGTGTTGTATGACAGTAATACACCCCAGCGCTGTATTTAGGGAGCTAATCTGGTATAACAGGTATAACCCCCCCCAGTGCATGTATCAGTAATATACCCCCCCAGGCTGTATACAGTAATATTAACCCCCCAGTCACTGTATAAGATAATCAGTAACCCCGACAGGGCGCTGTATACAGTAATATGAGCACATGCGCTGTATATAGTATTATAACCCAGCCATGCTAATGAGAAGTAATATATACCCCCCCAGCACTGTATTAGTAATATAGCGCTCCCAGCGTGTAAAAGTAATATCCGAGCAAAACTGCGTATCCAACGGTAATAACCCCCAGCGCTGTATACAGTAATATAACCCCCCAGCTCTGAATACAGGAATAACTCTATGCCCGAATTACTTGTAAAGTTCTAAAACACCATAAAACTTTCATCTGGTTTAACTGAGCTGTCGGATTATTAGTATTAAAGTCTTTTTTTTTTAGACAAATTTGGGTTTCTGCTCTCTTCGCCCTTCTTTATCATTCAGTGGCAGAATGTATAACGCGATACTGCTGTTTGCAACAAACTGAGAGACGGAACGTTATCTATTCCTTTGTGACTCTCTCTGTGCTCGAGCCAAAGGGTCACACTGTGACAGCGATCATCGACATAAATAAAGTTTAGGGAACGGCATATCAGAATAAATGTCCTTTAAACATTCACGCATGCATACCATTGTCGGCCAGATGGCATGTCTTTTATAAGTCATTTCCATATGAAAATAAATAAATAAAGTTAAAACGCATAATTCGTATCACAGTTGACTGCTACTTCATCACTGTAGATAATGACTTTGCAAAGAGATAAAATCGTCGTTCTTATAGATCCTTCCATACACTTGTTCAAGCAAGTATAAAATGTGTTCTCTGAACAATTAAACATCAATGACCGTTCAGTCTACTGTTTAACGGCTTAAAAAAACATATAAACTCGTTTAAATACATGAACATATTGCATATACAATAGCAATAACCAACTTAAAGTTATAATTATGTTTGCCGATGCTCAACTGGGTTTTTGGTTTTCTTGGACCATAAATGGGAAGGTTGTTGAGCTGCGGAAGGCAAATGTCCTACCGACTATTAAATCAATAATAATAAAACAAGAAAACTAATCAATACTGTTTCACTATGTTTTTTAAATTTGTTCTTTTTGAACAAATATAGCAAAAATATAGTCTTATAGCAAAAAGAACCCCAACAATAATGGAATTGGGGGGGTATGCACACACATGGTCTGGGGCAAAGTTCGAGTGGTCTGCATATCACCGTTGATGATATGGTAACACTAAAGGCATTAGATGCATATAGAGGAGCGGCATATAAGCACGGGTGGGTTTTATCGGACTATATGGTTTTTTGACATTTGTTGGGGTAAGGGGTGAGCTCACAAAACAAATGGGACTGTGATGGACCGTTGGAAGAGACGGATTCTATGGCTGCCTAAATGTCCTTATTACTTTAAACTTCTTCTTTAATCCCCATGGTACAAAATGCGTTCTTCCATGAAATACCAATAAACTCATCAGTGCATTACTTACTTAATGCACTTACTTACTCCATGGGGGGGGCATTTGCTAATTGGGGTTTTGGAGATTTTTCTGGGGACCATTCAATGCTTTTATCTCTTTTCCCATCTCAATGAAATATTATAAGGCTACCCAGGGTTTGACTAGGGCCGAAAATTGGTCTTGGCACTTGGCACCAGCAGCCACTAAATGACGTACGTGAGGTTGCACTTTTTTTTTTTTACCTTTTTGTCACACGTTGAAAGATCTTAACTGCCACTGAGGGCAAACACGCAGCTCAATTACCCACCAGCCCACCGGTCGTTTGCCCATCATGCCAGTCCAAGCTCGCGGCCATGATTAAGAAAGCAAAGCTGATGGTTAACCCCTTAATGACAAAGCCCATACATGTACGGGCTCAAAACGCATTGTTTTCAATGGGTTTAGGGGACCGCTCATTGTCCTTAAGGGGTTAAAAGTGCGATGGACACACAGCTGGCAGTATAGTTAAAAAAAAAAGTTTAAAAAACTAAAAAATAGAACAGTAGCAATGTTCCACTTCGTAAGTTGTAAACGGAATCCGCAAGAGTTTCTATCCTATGCCAAAAGTTGTTAGACTTTTATTGCCTGGTGAATTATTAGAGTTCGCCGCGGATTAAAATGTCGATACAAACACAATTTAGAGAGCAATTGAAACAGAATTAATACTTACAGACGTCTCAGTTCAGCCAGTCCATAAAATGCCTCAGGTTCAATGGTGCTAATCAAGTTATTCTTCAGATCCCTGGAGATACAGACGTGAAGACACAGTAATTAATTATTAGGACGTCTGCCGTTATAAACGAGTGACGCCCACATTCTAATTTAACTCCATAATTATTAAGACAAACAATGGGTTTTTAAAGTCAGACAAAGTGTTAAATACAACTAAACTTCATCATGGCAATATGAACCCATAAAAAATGACGGGCGCTCTCTTCGCTCCTCTGGCCTCCAATGTTACTTTATAATAAATTACTAAGATCTAAAAGAAGTCGCAGTGTTTGGCCAACTGGAGAAGGCTGGCCTGATGAATGCTGAAAAATATTGTGCTTTTATCTCAAGTGACAGGTAAAAATAATGTAATAATTAATGTTTAAATGTAGCAGATCGGCTGCTATAGTGTGAGGTTTCCGACTAGATTAGTCTCTACCCAGAGACCTCACATTGTAGCTCCCCGATCTGCCACTGGAGCGGCAGTCATGGCGGGAATGGGATGTTGTCGGCCGGCAGACCACCGGGAATTTGCCCAATGTGCCAGAGGGTCAATCTGTGCCCGCTGGTCACTCGGCCGGCACCCGACATGAGCATCAAAAGCGGCCTTTCATATCCAGCCTTCTGTACATCATTGGCGGCCGACAGCCTTAAAGTGCTAGGACCATCTCGTAGCCCCCATTCCGACCCCGGTGATCGGTGCAACAGTTTTATAAAACTAATACCGAACTTCTTAGAGTGAATTACGGCACAGCTTGACGTATAAACGCAGACACAGCAGTAGGGTACAGATGTGTAGGTAATGCTTATGGTTTCAGCCCCCTCGGCTATTCCGAAAGCTCTCATTAAAAAGAAAAACGTTAAACGCTCTCTGTTGCTGAACATTAAGCTTCATGAGACCAATGGCGATAGCATTCGTTAAAATTCAGAAGCAAATCCTCAGATGTCAGCTCCTGTAGGACTTGGATCCCAACAGCTATGAGACATCATTAGCGGATTAACACTTAGGAGAGGAATAACCCTACTGGGAAGCATAACCTTTAACTCTCGAGGTCAGGTTCATTTTATTTCCTAAATATTACCGATTAACCGTCTTTACACCCAGTTCAGTAAAATCTACACGGATGACTAAAGCTGTTAATATTATTATTATTAGTTATTTCAACAGCTGCACATGGATATTGAGATGAAAGCTCAATCGCGTCTAAGACATACACCTTGCGTCATTGATAGCTGGCAAGTCACATCATACATGAAAGTATTATAACAGATGGAGAACAAGCCTCATCAAACAAACGCCGGGTAGACGGGAAAAAGCATTTAGACGCGGAGAAGCAAAAACAATGTGTGAAGTCGTCGGAAACAAGGAGAGGTCTGACATTTTGGCTCCTTTGGGGATTTATCTCAGGGAGAAAATGTCAATTCTCCTCCTTTGTATAATTTCTGATGCATTCATATTTTTTTTTCGGTATGATTTTATACCGGATGTGAGCGACGCTCATGATTTCTTCATCCAAAAAAAAAAATACAAAAAAACAGAATTTGCCTTAAAATTCACAAATGCCATTTCATCGTTCCATTCATAAGTAAACCAGTATGTAAGAGCATTTATTGACTAAAATAAGCAATATTTTATTTTATTTATTTGTCAAACTCTCCAAACTTGCCTGTATGAAGACGCGATGGTGGGAAGGTAGGAAACTGGTCATAGAGAAGATATACTAAAGAAATGTGTGATATCTTTTACTGGATTGATATAGTTTACTTATATCAACCTGCTCATGGGTCATACATATTGTAGATATTCAATGGAAATACCATTTCCCTGTGAATATGTATAATATAAATTTTTTTATTATTATTATTTTTTTTTTTTTAGAAGAAAATCCTTCCAAAACGTCGAAAGTAAATTTCAATCTCTTTGACTGCTACAGGAATTTCCATTTGTTATATTTCTCTGATCCCTGTTAATTACTTTTACATCATTGTGAGAAGTCACACGGGGAATCCAAAATTGAGAATTATACGTGAAACATAATTCCTCCTTGTTTTTACATGATTTTGCGCATTTTTATTATACAAAAAGAAAATTGGAAAGTGGACAGTGGGAGTTGGTAAATAATGTTTATTTATGTAATGCTTTCGATCCACAGTTGCTAATTTAACAAACTGATAGCTAAATCGCGTAGTAAAAACATTTTTTGGACACGGATTATTATTTTCACAACAGGAAACATTTTTGTCCCTAAAGTCTAAAAAGGCCTTCTGGAAATGAGTGAATGGCTGACACGGGAAAGGCTTTCACAATGCGGAATATTCACAATATAGCTGTCGAAAATTGCTGCAGTCTATTATTATATAAGATATTTTTATTTTTTCCACCTGAACGCCTCTTTGAAATAATCCGTGCCATAGGAATTATATTTACGTCAATCAGTCATCAAAAGGAAAAAATGTGGGGGAGTGCGATGCACTGAAATCATTAATTCTTCACAAATTATAAATTGTACCTTGTGTTAGTGTATTTGTCTACAAGATGTTGTACGTTTTTGATACAAGTTTCGGTATAAAACCGCCTATTTTATGGAAATTTCAAAGAAAAACAAGTTTGAGATGCCCAACAAGAACTGACAGACACTTCATAGTCCGTCCAACGGTCCTTGCTCGGGAGCATCTCAGGTTTTAGCTCTTTTGAGCCGTTATAGATGAACATTCTCCTTCGGCATAAATGTCTACAACAAAAACACTTCTTATGAGAACCGGAGATCAGTAGAGTTCTAAAGTTTGGTGGATTTTTTTTTTTTTTACTATTCTGACTGCCTGTTTTAATTCTTGTTTTTTTTCGATTGGCCAACCATGTAATTATACAAGAAAACTTAAACGTTACTTTTTTTTATTGAGAATTTGGTAAAAGTACAAAATGTAAGCTGATTATCCAGATGCATCCTGGCAAACTGGAAGCCCAGAAGAATAACTTGCGCAATATATTAAACCCAAGCATTCTTTCTCGATGGCGAGCAGGGGAAGAAATGTGTAATTAACATTGAAATAACTTTGACTTCTGTAAAGAGATCATTAACGGAAGTATCCCGGTACGCTGTGTGCCGAACCCGCGGCCAGAATAAAAAATTCCAGGAAATGTCGGTTCAGAGAATCAAAGTTTAATTCAGGGATCACAATGTCTTTACCGCCAGCAGGTGCATATAATTTTTAACCCCTTAAGGACAATGGGCGGTCCCAAAACCCATTGAAAATGATGCATTTTGAGCCCGTACATGTACGGGCTTTGTCATTAAGGGGTTAAAAAAATCTTCTAGCTTTTAAATTTGGGATTTTCATACTTTTTTATAAACAGAAGACACTACAGCCAGCAAGCTTGAGTCTTAAGGTAGTGACATTATACATGAAGTAATTGTCAATCTCTTTTTATGTATAATATATTGTGTGTTTTTTTATGGTATTTGATTTTCTCAAAAAAAAATTTTTTCACCAAAAGTCAGGGACTTTTTTATACATGAGCCGAACATGCCATATGGCATGCTTTTTTTTCAAATATTTGCCATAATTGCAATTTAATTTACTTTAAAGTGGCTTAGGTCAGATGGATAATCGTTGACTGTATTTGGATCTGTATGGTTAATATTAACTGGGCTCAGACTCAACAGATAATACCAATTTCTAAACACAAACATTTTTTAGACCACTTTGTAAATGGCCTTTACATAGAGGGAGCAAGGCACAAACTAAATGATATAGAAGTATCCAAAAGGAAATAATTTGATAGAAAAAGAAAGTATTGAAGGTAGGACGGTCATTATACCTGAGAACTTCCCAAGGTAGGTTACCTGGTGCTCTCTCTCTTCTTGTAGGGGCAGGGCTAGCCCTAGATAACCTTTAATGGTTGGGGAATGGGAGGAAAGTGGGTGGGGGATGGGCATGTCCAAACACCCAGGGGCGTACCTAGAGTATTTGGCACCTGGGGCGGATCCTGTATGTGGCACCCCCACCCCACATACACTTTAAAACTGCATAGCTTCTACCGTTATATACAGGCGCAGACACTGAAGGTGGTACAGCATTACTGTTATCATTATATACATTGACGGTTGTACATCATAACACTTATCACTATATACTGAGGCACACATTGACAGTGGTACAGCGTAATCCCTATCACTATACACTGAGCCAGGCATTGACAATACTGCAGCATAACTTCTATCACTATATACTAAGCCAAACATTGATGTGGTGTAGGCCTACCGCTTCATTGTCTGGCTTAGGGATGCCCTGAAACGAATTCTGGACTGAAACCGAAAATGCAGCATTTACCTGGCCGAAACCAAATATGACCCCCCCACACCATAAAAAAAATCTAACACATTTATTTAAAGTAAGTAACACACCAAAATAGGACAAAACAATTAAATAACAATATTAATAATATATATATGTAACCAAAGAAAAAATGGGCACTCACGGGTCTTTGCAGTAAAGTGCATTAAACACTAGTTTATTTCAATCAGCACGGCCAACGTTTCGGACCACCTCCAGTCCTTTCTCAAGGCAAAGACCCGTGAGTGCCCATTTTTTCTTTGGTAACATATATCTGGCTATTTTTGGAGCACCCGGACAACTAAAAGCCTGTGTATATTAACAATACTTCTGTGCAGCCGCTCCCTTTGGTTTGTGTGTGTGTATATATATA
>VKOC01002970.1:0-13860 GCA_009364415.1 Spea multiplicata | reverse complement strand
GAGAAGGAAGGGGCGGGGCCAGTTGTCACGGTGATTACAGGGAGGGGGAGTAAGCAGGAGCTGCTGCTGTGAGACGGTGAGTCAGACCAAACGGATTATATAATGAGGGGGATTTTTCAGAGCCTTTGCTCTGAAAAAACCCTCATTTTATAATCGATAATAATCGATTCAACTAATCGATAATGAAATTCGTTGGCAACGAATTTCATTATCGATTATTATCGATTTTATCGATTAGTTGTTGCAGCACTAGATAAAACAAAAAAAATAAATGTATATTTAATGTGTTCTTGTAATAGGGGGATGTTATATATAAAGTCATTGTTCAGTAGTGGCACCTACTGTGTAGAAGAAACCCAAAGTAAAGTTGCAAAAAAAAAGAATGGATATGTCAAACTTTGGCATTTCTAACAGGAACACAGGTGTTTGGGGGTCTTGTGTTACCTTTCCACCTTTCTGTCAAGTTCTGCAATGACTGCTTCACATTGGGCTACCTGGAACAAGAAAGAAAATACAAAGGGAAAACGATCTCCGGCTTCTCCTCCTAGATGTGTAATGTCACTATTTGAGACCCTCAAATCTTTGGGTGCAAAGAGGTTTTATTTGTTTTCCAGTTGAATAGGGAAGGTTCGCCTCATGCTTTTTAAAGTAAAACTACCCCTAAACCTCAAATACCCCCCCTTTAAAAGCACTTCACCTGAGGATTTCAAAGACACCTCACTTCAACCTATAGGTTGAACTTGATGGACTTTGGTCTTCAATCTTATAAACTATGTTACTATGTTACTTACCTTTCTAGGTGGCCCACTGCAGACACCAATCTACCGGGAACACAGGATTTCATCAAAAACTAAATATTCCCCAGAAGTAGCAAGCTAGAGGACCTCAAAGACACCCAACTGACCTTCCTTTGTGGACTGCCACAACCACAAATCTAACAGGAGCACAGGGATTTAACATGCTTCCTTTCTTTAGGGGGCTTCTTTGGCACTAGAAAGCCCCTTTAAACGACCCCATCACAACATGGGGAGCCCATTTAAGAATGACTTAATCCCAAACCCATTTCTCATTGAGAAAGGGCATGAGTGGAGAGCTGCACCCCTACACGGTTGTACCCACAATCCCTTAGCATAAAGCATGGGACGGGCTAGAGGAAAAATTGCCTTCAATGCAAATACCAACGAAACGCAAATCGAAATGTGGAGTTCTGTGCTTCATTTTTGTTTGTTCGGTTAGGGCCCCTGCTCATTTTTAGACATTAAATGTCATTTCATTACAATTCATACAAATCTTGTTGTATCTATGTAATACAATCTAACTTCTCTTCAGAAGTAACACACTTTTTACTGCCATATTTAATTGTTTTATGATCGTTAGTGTGCACTTAAAAGGTAAGTGTATATCAAATACTGAGTGATGATACCTAAAAAGTAAAATTAAATATAATACTTAAAATAATATAGGCTGTTGTTGATTCGTGAAGTTATGATTCCACAAGTTACTTCTAATTTTTTTTTTAAAGATGATAATGAATTCTTCCAGGGATTTAATCCTAAAGTCTATTCTAACCGCACACAAGGGTGTCATCCGACAATCTCCGAGCAATAGTCCCCCCTTGGGTTTTCTTACTTCTTGCTTTTTAGTATATATAAAGATATAAAGAAGAGATTGTTAACCCTGTCACTGGACTTAAGATTCATACAACATCTTACAAGAAGACAGCTGGGTGATCATTACTGACAGTGAGCTGATCCCTTCGCTGAGAATACAGGTGATTAATATATGTTTTTATGTATTATAATAGGATATTCACTAAAAAATTGCCTTCAAAAGTCTTTATCCATAAGGCAGATGACATCATTATGAATAACAATTATGTCATCAATGAGGATACATTGCAAGTGTTTACCTACTTGGAGAAAATCAGATACAGGAAATGTAATTAATACTATTTTTTCTTTTGACCACTTGAATTAAAATATACTAATATTTTCAGATCTATGGTATATATCATCAAACTAACAGTCGCTTTTATAATTTAGTGTCATCAAAATAATTTGTTAAAAAAAAAATAGATGTAAGATTTCCATTGTTTTAGACATCCATGCAAGTGAGATCATGCAGTTCTTTTTTTTTTTTTCTTTATTTTTGCTATTTAGGCTACTCGATATTTCAAAAATCCATTAATATTCTTCACTTGGCAAGAATCGTTTTTTCATAATTCTGAACAACGCATCGGCTGATTTGCCTCATTGAAGGGATGAAGAAATAAATGGAAACCACACAAGGCTTGTGAAGATCTGCGCATTTCCTTCCTCTAACTGCAAAAAACAAAACAAAACAAAAAATTGAAATACATTGCTGAAAATATCATTTTTAGTAGCAATCTTGCTTTTCGTAGCAGGTAGAATAAGTTTATATTAAATTACAATTTAATGATGGAGTTCCAGCAGATTCTGCAGGGCTAACATGGACCAAGCGCCTGTACGGATTATTCTAGTTTGTCTCTTTGCTTTTAGAGAGTTTGGATAATTTGAACAGATATCGTGAATGAGGAATTTTATTCAAAAATGTCTGGGTTTCTTGAAAATATTTTGTGAATGTAAACTTGAGATCGGGTTTGTGACATCAGAGACAACAGTCCTTGACCATCTAAAGACCGCTTAAGCTTCAGGTCAAATACCTCTATGTTTGAATGTTAGCAGAAAATAAAATTAAATATCGGAGAAACCAAAGACGATTTTACCATTAAGCACTTTTTATTTTCATTTTTGTTCAACAGATTTTTTTAATGGTTAAAAATTCCAATTTTGGATGTATTGTCTTAGTTTTTCATTGCCATTTCATTCTGTAGAGCGATTACTGTAAAATATCATTGGCCTCCCATGCTAAAATGATTTTGGTAACTTTAAAAGTCTGGTGGGTAAAATATGAATAATTTCATTAACGTCATGAAAAATATTTTTAATCATTCATTTATATAATGCATTCATATTCTGTTGGTTAACCCAATATAATAATTTTCTTTCTGAAAAAGTCTGTATGGAATAAATTCTCCAAACTCCAAAGAATTTACCATAAGATTCCGGTGAGGCGGAAGAACTGAGGAACAACTGATGTCCCAGATATTTTACAATCTTGTTGTTTTACAAAGTCGTAGATATGAATAAGACCGCGGTGTTAGAATTTATATTTTTGGGATTTCAGAACCCTCCCCAGATTAATCATGTTCTGTTTGTTCTGTTCCTTGTGATCTACATCATGATATTAGTAGGAAACCTGTTGATTGTTATATTGGTGGCAAAAGTTCAGAGTCTAAATGCCCCCATGTATTTCTTCCTCAGTCAGTTATCCTTGTCTGATATCCTGCTCACCACAAATATTGTCCCCAACATGCTCCATGTGATATTTAATGGGAGAAGCACAATATCGATCACTGGTTGCGTTGTACAGTTTTACTTTTTTGCTGCCACAGTTGCTACAGAGTGTCTTCTTCTCACCGTGATGTCCTACGACCGATATTTAGCCATCTGCCGCCCGTTACATTACACTTCCATCATGGACTTTGATCTTCAGGTCAAACTGGCTCTTTGGTCTTGGATATTTTCGTTTCTGATAGTGTTAGTCCTTGTTTTTCTCATAAATGACATACAATTCTGTGAACCTCCTTTTATTGACCACTATTTTTGTGATTTGGCTCCTGTTGTTCAATTGTCTTGTTCTGAAAATGTTATTGTGGAAAAAGCAGACTTTGTGATGGCCATACCCTTGGCTGTAGTCCCTTTCTTCTTCATTGTTTTCACATACGTCTCAATTTTTAAAACAATTTTTGGAATATCTTCCCCTGGTGGGACACAGAAGTTCTTCTCCACCTGCAGCTCTCATTTACTTGTAGTGAGCACATATTACGGGACTATAATAATAGTTTACATGACACCATCCACAGGTCAACTATTTAACGTCAATAAGGTTATTTCTCTTTTATATACTATGGGGACCCCGTTTTTTAACCCAATTATATACAGTTTTAGGAATCAAGAAATCAAAAATGCACTGATAAAATGTTTATTAGCTCTAACACAAAAAAAATGAATAGTGGAAAAGTAATCAAATGTGAGGAAGGGCTGGGTAGGTTGTGTCCAGGGAAGAAATCGTGAGACACAGTTTGTCACCTAAGAGGATCAGATGCTCCAGCCAGAATATTCAACCGGTACGGCATGTGAGTCAGGGTGCAAAGTACGTACCCTAGTGCTCCTGTGAGTTGTTGAAGGGTGTGTGGGGAAAGGGGCACATTTGTGTCCATCGCTTACCCCTATGCGGAGATCCGTGTATAAATTACTACAAAAAAAAAAAATCTTATAGATACACCGAGTCGAGTGCCAGAAGTTGGTGCTCCTTAGGTTCTTCACACATACTGCAAAGTATTGGGATCAAAATACTTGGACTGACTTGCTATGATTGGTGCGTTACCTCTGTTCAATGGACTCAACTCTAATCTCTTAAAGCAACCGGTACATTTTTCTTACATCTTACTTTTATGTTTGTATTCTTCGTTGACCCAAAAATGAATAAAGACAAAGTTTAAAAAAGTGTGTGCGTGCCATTAAATAAAGTACTGTATATTGTCGAAGGGTGCAATATTAAATTGACAATTATCAAGGCTACCATAAAGGCCTTCAGGTAAGGTGCTGCGATTATCCATTAAATACAGAGCGCTAACAATAATGGTGACAGCGGGAATCTCTAAAACCACTCCAACATAGTATCAGAATACCAGATAGAAAGGTCTTGGAGATGGGTTCAAAATGGTCCATGTCCATCAGTTTCCTCTTCTAAACGTTTCTTCAGTTTCAGGTATCTGTTGTATGTGTTGTCGTAAGGTCTCTTTGTCAGATATTAAGCTAATTTGATCTAATTTGGTTGGACCAGATGGAGTAAAACGGGCCCAATAAAGCAACTGATAATCAGAGCTATGTCAGTGGCTTAATAACTTAGCCAGCTGTGAATAAAGTGATTGTTTTTAACTTCATGAAGTTGGAATGAGATTGAAATAGTGATTGAAAATACCCCCCCCCCTTACATGGCAGGCAGACATACTGTGGGCCTTGAGGATAGAAGCAAACGATGGAGATGCTGTTATGCTTACTGGAGTGATGTTTAGTTCTACAGTCAAGTAGTCAGTCCACTTAAAGATGACTGACCGGATCTGACTGAGGTTGCATGCCCTCACATAATACACACAAAACACAGATTCACTAAACTGTGAATAGGAGAGGGGAGTGTATGTGAGTTAAAAAAAACAACAACAAGCAACTAACAATTTCACTTTAAATGCCAGTTAAAACTGTAGTTCTAACTTTAACCTCACATACAATGAGGGTTGCAAGGTGACTTGTGAGTCTCTCGTGGCTCCATTATATTAACCCTTTCGGTGCCAAAGGCCTGGCCACATTTTTCCTTCTGGGAGGCCTGGACATTTTCAATAAAAAGGAAAGAAAAGGACTGCCACAATATTACCAGGTAGTGATGTTCCCGAAGAAGAATTACAAAATGTGTGTGAATAATGTTAAGGGGGTTAAAAAATTACAATACACAATTTCTTGAATAAATATTCATATCATCAATATTTAAAACTTATGATTTAACATATGAAAGACACATAAAATTACATCCAATAAAATTGTAATGAATTGACAGAGATGCCAGTGACCTAATTGTGACTGTAGCATTTTGATTTGACGAGTGGATAGAGTCCTCGGAGCATCCAGCAATGTAGCAGAACACAATTAATACAACATTTCTGCAATCAAATCTAATATACCACACTAGCAGAAATCCATGAGTAGCGTAGTAGTAGTAGAGGGGATATTCCCATTTAGAAACCCAGGTTACAACATACAGTAACCGCTGCGGAGAAGAGGGAGACCCTCCTCCAATCCCCAGCCGCCTCCACTGGAACAGCCATTTAGGAGAGAGAGACCTCCCACCCTGCAGCAGTCAGGTCCTGCAACTGGAGATTATGTCTCTGGAACTACAGGGCTTTACAATAGGAGATTACGCCACACACAAGATGGCTACAGATCCTGACACCGAAAGTTATATTTTTACTGATTCCCATGCCTCTTTTTTCTGGTTCCTATTTAAACCTCCCAGTTTCCTATGGTCCTTGCCCTCTGAAGTTTGGCTGTCAATCAGATGCCTCAAGCTCAGAGTACCTTCTAAAAAGTTGGCACCATGGTTCATTGGACCGTTTCCAGTTGTCCACCGGGTTAACCCTCTGGCTTATGAGCTCTTGTTGCCTAGGACGCTTCGCATTCTTCTTGTCTTCCATGCTTTACTGCTTAAGCCCCTGGTCTGCAATTGTTTTACCGCCCGGAGTGCGACAGTAGAAGACGTTCCTGGAAGAAATATGGAGGAACGAATTCCCCAGTCTATCCTTGACTCCCGGAGGCAGCTGGGCAGTCTACAGTATCTAGTGCATTGGAGGGGTCTCAGTCCGGTTTGATTGCAGAAATGTTGTATTCATTGTGTTCTGTTATATTGCTGGACGGTCCTAGAGCGCTATCCACTTGTCATCTGGTAAAGTAATCAAAATGCTACAGTTAAAATTTTTTACATAGTTAGGCCAGTTTAAAGTCCTCTGAAGAAGCTCGCAATCGGGCGTTAGGTCACCTGCATCTCTGTCATTTCCTTACAATTTTATTGGATGTAATTTTATTTGTCTTTCATATATTGTGTAACACTAGCAATTGTTTTCTGTTTCCTGCTCATTTATTCCAGTTGGACATCAGGGGGCTTTTAAAATTCAGAATGCACTCTCTAAATGTAGCCCACAGGGGGCCAGAATGGACTAGAGTGGACTGAGTGCTGAGCAGGGCTAGGCGGGAATTGTGGATTTTAGGAGAGGTCTTTTTGGTAGGAGGATATTTAGGTTTGGTGATCACAGGGGTAATGAGCCATTTTAGTTTAACCCTCCCTCCCCTTGCTGCATTGGTCACAGTCGTGGGCGGTAGCTTGCCAGGTATCCAAGGGGTTAATGTGGTGGTATGATCATTGGTGGTCATAACCGGTGGGAGGTTCCTTGCAAGGAGTGGCGCTCGGAAACCTCAGATCCAGGTTGGGGCATCCTGGTCCCCTCCCAAAATTGGTGTGTGGTTTGGTACCTGGATAACTTGGCAAGCTAGGTTGGTTTTGGTGACGTCATTGTCTCTGTTAAACCTATTATTTCAGGTTTTACAGGACAACGACATTTAAATAAAATGGCTGTGGCCTTTTCAAACCCATCTTGTGTGTTGGTGTTTTATTTATTTGAGTAACTGAGCTAAGCCTGGCCCGTGGGTCGAAGCTACGTCTGTCATTACTTTTCTCCGCTGATTGCTTCTGATTCCATCTCGCAGCTCTGCTTCTTCTCTAGCATCCTTTTTTCTGTCATCATCTTATTCTTCTGTCTTCCGTCTTCTTTCTTCATCCTCATCTATGCGCACATGCCCACCTGGTGAACTTTGGCAAAAATTGCGGTGCCTACAGTGACATACTCCAGTTGGAGAGAGCGCGTCACTAGAAGCTCTGCCATTTTTCATCTGAAAAATTATTATTACTGGATGACACCTCCTCAACTGTAAGAGCGAGTGGGGTCTGGATGTTCAAAAGAGATTACAGGTTTTATCGTTCAATACATTTCTATCTGATTCAGCATTCATCCTGAGGAAGTGCATGGGATAAAATATAATATAAACATTTAGGCTATTTAGCCAGATTTCTGAAATTCTGATTTATTTTAAGGTTATAATGAACTCTTCAAGGGCTCATTTTTTATTACAGCGGGTACTAATTGCCCGCAAGGAACTCTTCTGAAAATCTCTAAGCAATACCCGTCTCAGGTGTTCTCGTACAAGTCTTATCACACCACGACTTACAAAAGCTATAAATGTGGACTTAATATTCATCCAAGGCCTTTCGCTCCGGCTGGCTGCGTTATCGAGAGTAAGATGATATCTTGGCTGAGAATCCACATGAACAATTGATTTTTTTTTTTGGAAGACTATTGTTACAGGTTATATTATAAGTTAATTTATTATTGGTTATAGAGAGGAGAAGGCTCTTGATGATTAGAACGATAATTTCATGTATTCGAATGCAATGTCAAAGTGGTGTTTGTACATTAATGCATACTTGTGTATTCTTCACACAATTATTTCCGGTATTTGCTGCTTTTCTCTGTAGATGCCATGGGATACTATGGGACACTGATAACGGTTTGCATTGTACCCTCCAAAGGGCAATCATTTAATATCAATAAGGTTATATCTCTTTTATATACCATGGGAACCCCGTTTTTTAACCCAATAATTTATAGTCTAAGGAATAAATAAAAAATGCTCTTAAGATTTTATTTGTCACACTTAGCAAGAGATGAAAATAATAATTCTTGCGTGTGTTTCTTAACCCTTTCGGTGTCAGCCAAGTACTTGATACCTGGTCGATGAAGTGGACACCAGGATTTAGTTCTGAACGGATACCTTGTATGTACCTATTGTATAATAAAGGGCGAATAAAACCAATATTGATACGTTTCCATCAAAACCTAAATGTAAACTCTATAAAGAGATGCTCCATAGCCTTCAGATCATGGCCTCTTACACAATCAGTAGGTATATGCTGATATTAGTAATGATATATACTAAGAGCGGAGATCTGACTTCTTACTTGAGTTTTAAAAATAAAATACTTATGCCTACTCTTATTAGATCTCTTTCTTTTTCATGATTTATTGTTTTATATAGTGCCATCATATTCCGTAGCGCTGTACAATGGGTAGACATAACACGTAGTATATAACAATTTGACTTACAGAAACAACAGGTGAGGAGGGTCCAGCTTAAACAAGCTTACAATCTAGAGGGAGTTGGGGTGTATTACGCAATAGGTAAAAGTGCCAATGTTATGGATGGAGCAGGAGAGGGGCTAGGAAAGGTGGGCTAAAAGAATACTGGAGGGCGTTAATGCGCCATGTTGTAAGCGTCCTTAAAGAAATGGGTCTTGAGGGTTTTTTTTTTTTGAAGGATGAAGGCAGGGAGAAAGATTAACATTAAGGGAAACTGATGAGGAATGGAGGGGAGGGAAGATGAGAAGTTCTGTTTTTTTGTTTTGTTTTTTGGAGCCCGAGGTCGGTGCTCCTTTGGTGCCGTTCTGTGCATTCACAGCAGAAGCCCAGAATACGATGCTGGGTTACCACAAGGGGAACCCAGACAACCCCCCCCCCCCGAAGGGTGAGACCCCTTTAACGTTCAGGGCACTCCCGCAAGGGAGTAAACCCCTTTAGGCTTCACTGCTTTTTGGGGAAAAAAAGCAATGTCCAAAAACGTGGGTACAAAAATCGAAAAAGCAAAATCGTGTCCGTGTCCTTGCCGTGAATTTCAAAATAACCGTGTAGTCCAAAACCAGAAATTAATGGGCACACGGGTAAAAACTGAGTGATGTATAACATGTGATGTATGATAAACGTATCCTCCTGCCGGGGAAACCAGCGGTTAACTCCTTCAGCACCAGACAGAACCAGCGTTGTAAAGAGAAGGGGGGGGTGCCTCTGCACTAGTGCTGTGTTGACGTTGTGGCTAGCCACAGCTTCCCGTTTTCATGGCATCCCACCCCAAGCATCAGACAGAACCAATCTTGAGGTGAAAACAGGGCTCAGTTTACTGAAAACACCCCAGTATTTAAACAGTACAAGTATATGTTTACATGCAATAGACATAGCAAACCACACATCGTTCTTTATCAGGTCTGCTTTTGCACACGGTCCAGTATTTGCACTAAGCCCACCCTAGCCCAGCAGGGGGTCGCTTTTGTAGTCTGTGGGGAGGATGGGAAACACAGGCATTTCCCTGACTTCTGGCTGACACCTGCTGGATACAAAAAACAAAAACTGTCTGCGCTTCTTACCCTAATAAAGTTGCAACAAATATATAAACATAATAAAAATGAGAGGTTTTGGTTATATGAATTGGCCAAAGCATAATTAAGCTCACCCGCCACGTCAAGGCACACTCTCAATAGGGTGAGAACCGACTCTCACCTCCTACATAGTGGGCACACAAAGCAGTTTATACGGCTACCAAAACCTTATTAATGTGTTGGGGGAGGTGCAATTAAACCTCCTCCCTATTAACCCCTGGACAGCAAGCTGCAACCAGACTAATGAGGAGCCAACAACCTCAAATATGTGCAAACAGGGAAAAGAAAAAATGTCGGTGCGCTAAGCTAGTCACAGGCTCAAATAATACAAATGTATAATACGAGGCCTACCAAACAGGTGTAAGCGTGCTGCAAAAACAGTGTATTGGCTGTACAATGTATACAAAAAACAAAAACTGTCTGCGCTTCTTACCCTAATAAAGTTGGCAACAAATATATAAACATAATATAAATGAGAGGTTTTGGTTATATGAATTGGCCAAAGCATAATTAAGCTCACCCGCTGGATATCAGATCCAGGTGCAAATACTGGTCCATGAGGTCTCTGTCCTGCAAGTCCTGACCCGGTGGAGTGTAAAACACCACACAAAACCCCCTCCCAAAATGCAGGTGCCGCAAATCTTCATCCGAGCTCCACAGTCTTTACAGTCTCTGGTAATTGGGGAAACATGAAACTCTGTACCAAGGGGAAGACGTAGTCATAATGTACCCGCTGTACCCGCTGCACACACCTCCCAAAAAACAGGACCCCTTCCAAGGCCAGGGCTCATAGTCTGTAGTGAGGAGGCTGGCCCACCCAAGGTACAGAGCCTTCCGTGACAATGAGCATTGCGGTTTTCAAATATGGAATTTTCAAAGATTGATTTTCTGGATTTTATGAGACACTTTGGCAGCTCCCCAATTCAAATTAGCCCTATTGATGCCCACGGGGTCTGAATAGACTGGAGGGTGCCTTGACAGGATGCAGAGCAGGGCTAGGTCAGGGAGACAAGTAAAGTTCAGTGGGGAGGAAGTGAGGGGGTTTATAAGGTTAGGGGAAGGGGGGGTTCTGGGAAGTTTGTTGTGCCAGCTTAACCCGTGTTTTTGTCCCATCCTCCCACCCCCCGTTATTTGGAGATGTTTCCTGTTATTATGTTCCTGATTGGTGTTCTTGTTGACCAATGTTCTCTGTTTCTGTTCTAGGCATTTTGGTCACAGCTGGTGGGCGGTAGCTTGCTAGGTAGCCAGGGGTATTATGTGGTTATTGCCACTGGTGTTAAAGTGTCGGTGGGTGGTTCCTGGCTGGGTGTGTTGGCTGGAACCTTGGGTGGCGCCGGGGCATCACAGGATGCCCTCTCATAAGGTGATGCTTACGGTTCGGCTCCGGGTGGGCCTGGCAAGCTTAGGGGTGTTCAATTGTATTTGGTTTTGGTTCATGCCATGTTAATGCACCTTTTTATGTTCACAGGTTGCATAGCAATGACGTTAATAAATCGGCTGTGGCCTTTTCATCCCACATTGGTGTCTGTGTTTTATTTGGGGGGTTAATTGGGGATGACATAGCCCGTGAGTCGAGGCTACCCCTGTCAAAAATATTTAGGAATAGCAGATAATTTAATGTATTCAATTACTGTTTCATGTTGTAATTTCATCACTGGTTCCATTGGTTGATGCCAGAGGAAGACCCTGCAGGTGACCAATAGGCTCACTCGCACAGCCTTTTTAACTCCTGATTTCAGCTCCCGTTAACCCCTGCGATGCTATGTTGGATAACGGGAGCAGAAATACGTAGGTTAAAGGGCCGTGCAAGCGACCAATAGGCTCACCCCTTACCACTGGTTGCTATGCAGAAAATATTAAACCCTGCTGCAACAGTTAAAAGTCCTTGCCAGCGGACATTTAACTTAGCATAATAACTTATTATAACAACTGGATTTCGAGAATATGGAACAATGCTACTTAATGTATCTAACCAACAGAGGGCAGCATTCTGTCTGAAGATATATTAGCCATATATGGCAGTGTGCTCATTTTCATTTATTAATTATTTAAATAAATATATTCCCATGATCCGCCGGTCTCCCCGCTGCAACAGTTAAATGCCCGCGACATTAATTCTGTCAAACTTGCAAACTCTTTTTTTTCTATTTATTTTTTTATTACACAAAAGGATCAAAAATGGAATATATTTTATGTGAATCAATTGCAAATGAGCACACTAGCATTTATGGCTGAATATATCTTCGGGACAGGATGGGCCTGCCCTCTATTGGTTGGATGACATTAAGGTAGCATAATTAATTTGGACTTTCAAGCATATGGAACAAGCTACGTTAATGTATCTACCAACAGAGGGCAGCATTCTGTCTGATGATAATATTAGCCATATATGCTAGGGTGCTCATTTGCATTTATTCAAATAAAATGTATTCCCATGATCTTTTCATTTAATAGTTTAATGCAAAAAAACCCCCAAAATAAATAGAAAAAAAAGAGTTTGCAAGTTCTACAGAATTAATGTCCGCACTCGCGGACATTTAACTGTTGCAGCGGGGAGACCAGCGGATCTTGAGTATATATTTTATTTAAATAATTAATAAATGAAAATGAGCACACTGCCACATATGGCTAATATATCTTCGGACAGAATGCTGCCCTCTGTTGGTTTTACATTGAGTAGCATAATATTCTGCCTGAGAATATATTAGCAATATATGGTAGTGTGCTCATTGGTCATACGGACTTTTAAACTCCTGGCGCCAGAGCTGCTGCGGTACGCGGTAACCCCGTATTAACCCCTTAACCGGAAGAAATGAAGAAAAATCGAACACAAAGAATGTCCACGAATATTCGCCCGAAGAGAAGACAGGAACGGGCGAATATTCGCGAAATACGAAGATTTTTTTTGCCGAAGACGAGCATGAAGACGAAGAGCCCCCTGGTGCCCAAGTCTACTTGTTATTATAATATCCTCTGTAGGTTATTTAAATTAGATACATTAACATATTACTTCAAAAAGTGAGAATCTGTATTTAACCCTTTAGTTTCTCTTTTTTTTAATGGATTTTATAAATTCCGGGAGGTGTAAGAATTATACAGTGTGATTTAACTAAGGTATGTAAAATATTGCTACATATGAAATTGACCCTTACAGATATGAGATGCACAATATCAATCATAGGAAGCCAAGGATAACCCTGTGTAATAGATTTATCTTCCTGGTATTGTTTTCAATTAATTTTTAAATGTATTGTCCAGCACATTTTATTGGTCAATGCAGGAACAACAAGGGTTAACATAATAAAATAAGCTTACTTTATAAGGTGTGTTGGGTACCTATGACTAAGAAGCGCATAAGGTGGCTGTGTTTGACTACAGTTTTCCTTTCTCCGCTGAGCTGATTTATTTTAATATTGCCTAATGAAGATGTTTTATTGATATAAGTGTGTGGAGCTTTTTAGTCGATGGAGCCTTGGCTCTTTAATCCCTTCAGTCCCCTATAAACGTATCTGTACGTCCTAAAAATGCATTAAGTAAAGCCCTTTAAGCTCTCACGCCATACTTCATCATCTTTTCTTGAGTATGTTTTCCCAAATAACCCTCCATCCCAAGTGACTCCAGCCAGGGCTGAACTGGTCTCCTGATGACATAAGTGTGGCCGACGGCTGGCTATGAGCGGCGGGCTATGAGCCTGCGTCATAGATATTGCGGATTGAATTAATCACATCATCCGACTCATCAAATTACTTTTTAAATGTTTATTATCATGGTTATAAAATTATAATACATTATTACATATCATATATATCTTTATCCACTTCAAAATCTGTATTCTGTATTTGAATTTTGAATAATAATTTGTTTAGTGTTGGTTTTAAAAAGCTTTTTTTAAAAAAAAAAAAAAAA
>VKOC01002969.1:0-52176 GCA_009364415.1 Spea multiplicata | reverse complement strand
CTACCGCCCTTCTCACTATCTACCCTCTCTCCACCCCCCCTTCTCACTATCTACCCTCTCCCTACCCCCATTTGTAGGTCACTTACCGTGCAGTCCTGTGGTGGGGGAGTGCGACCTCTGTTTCGCTGCTCTGCCGCGGTGCGTGCGGCTTCACTGCTGAGTGATGTCATATGCTGGCTCTCAGCATGATGCGCCGGCACCCGAGACAGATGCCTCATGCTCCCGCCACTGCAGTCGGGGCAGCTCTGAGGCAGGCAACGGCGGCAGGGAGCAGAGGAGACAGAAGGGTGCCAAACTTGGGCCGCCCTGGCTGGCAGAACTCCAGGGCCCGGTTGCAGTCGCGACCCCGGTAGTTCCGCCACTGCTCATAACACAACTTTCTTTGGCAAGAAGGGCTCAGTTCTGTATAACACAAATGTGTAAGAAATCATATTGGCATAATGTAGTGAAGATATTTGCAGAGCATAGACACACTCTTTCTAGCATATGATCAGTTGACAGTGAGCTTCTCACTTTCGTGTGACATGGTCAGCCAGTAAGAAAGTCTGCAGTTACGGAAGCAAAAATTCTCTGTACAGACAGGCACTAGGCTAAATGTGTACGGAAGTCAGTGTGTATGTATTTCTGTGGCGTTTGTGGCAGAAATCACAGAAAACATGGTTAAGGTTTAAAGTGCGTATACATCTTAAGCATTCACAGTCCAATAAATCTGACAGGTGCTGCTTATTAAATATTAGCAAATGCAAACTCTCCAGAAAACAATCAAGGACAGGGTGCAAGAGGTTACATAAAGCAAAAAGGAAAAAAAAAGGCTATAGTTAAAATCTACCTCAGATCACTCTAAAACTAAACTTTTGATAATATCTTTAAAAATCTCAACCAAAAAAACCAACTTATAACAGGGAGATGTAAAGATGAGGAAAAGAAAATGAAAAATCCATGGGCTCTGTGGACCTCAAGTTACCTCTGCTTGGAGGCTGTTCCATATATTCACCACCCCCAGTCAAGTAAATCCAGGACTGGCCCAAGACAAAATGCCGCCTGAGGCGAAGTTTAAAATGCCGCCCCCCCCATTATCTACCCTTCCTCTCCCCCATTCCCTATTATCTACCCTTACTCTACCCCCCCTTGTACTTACCTTTCAGCAGTCCTGCGGGCGAGTCTCCCTGTTTGGACTCATGCGGCTGTAACGCTGAGGCTGGAAATGACTTCATTCTTCCGGCGCTCAGCATTACAGCCGGCACCGAGACGAGTAGAGGGCTCGCGAGGAGAGAGAGGGGCGCCGAGCGGGTACTGACAACTGGTAAGCGAAAACCACTCGGCGCCCCTCTCTCTTCCACTTTAAAAAAAAAGGGCTTGGGGCGGCAAAGTGCCGCCCCTTCAAAAGTGCCACCTGGAGCAGTTGCTCCACTCGGCTCCATTGGCAGGCCGGCCCTGAGTAAATCTTCCTTACATCAAGTAAGACTTTATTACATTAAATAAAAGTACAAATCTCAGGGGTTCTGAGGACCTCAAGCTGATTCTGGTGGGAGGGTGTTCACATTCACCACCCCTCAGTCAAGTAAATCTTCCTTACATTAAGTAAGACTTTATTACATTAAATAAAAGGGGTTCTGTGACCCTCAATTTTCTTCTTCTGGGAGGCCGTTCCACATGTTCACATGTTAATGCTCTCTATATGTTTCCCTACCTTCTCTGCCGACCACTTCCACTTCTGCCAACCACTTCCACACAGGCTTATGTCCACAGAGATGCAGACAAAGATAGAAGTGAGAAGAGAAAAGATACAACACAGAAGAAGATAGAAGATGAGGATGTGGAAGTGGTCGGCAGAAGCAGAAACGGTCGGCAGAGAAGGTAGGGAAGCATTCAGAGTGTGAGAAAGAGCAATCGAGAATGAGAGTGTGATAGAATGAGTGAGAGTTAATGTGGGCAACATATTTATAACATATTTATGAATTAAAATTGCCCCTGAATTTGCAGCCGAAGCGAACGGGCAGGGAACATAATTTGTTGGTCGAAAACGAATAGGTGAAAAATGGCCTTCTGGCCTAGTTACACATGCCTATTTGGTATATCAATCTATTCAAAATATCCCTAATATATTGATCAAGATGAAGACAACTCCAAGCAATCCAGTTTGTTCTTAAGACCCTCCACAGTATCTGTGGTTACCCTTTCTATACGCATATATATTAAAAGGAGACAGCGTTTAATCACACGATAATAGTATTTATTCAAGGATTTGTCATCATTGCAGTTGAAAAAAATATTGAGTGACCCCCTTTGGTGGGGTGTGGCCAGGGGCAGGGAGGTGTGGGGCAGTAGCCAAAAGGTTGGAGTGCCTGGGGCAGGACTGCCTGTCTACCTTACTCAAAGAGCCACATCCGGGACAAATATACCTTTAGAGACCTAAGACCAAAATATTAATACTTTAACCAAATCACTTTCATTAAAAAATCATTGGTTACAATAAACACTTATCAAGTCACTCATCAGCTTCAGGATATCTCATTCTCTCTGTGCCACATGTTTGATTACATTTATTCTGTAGGTCTTAATATGGCACCTTCAGCATTAGTTCTATAATCAGGTGATGCCCTCTTTTTTTTCAGGCAGGGTGACAGATTTTCAGATATTTTCACCGTATATTGAAACTTAAGGGTGATACATCTAGGGTGCCGGGGTGAGATTGCTTTGATGGAGTGGGCTTTTTCCGCATCATAGCTTCTCTAAAGCAAAATACCCAAAGACATGTAGTTACCATAATAGAGATGAAGGTGGCTGTATACCTTTAACTTATCTTTAGTACCTCAAAGCTGAAACGTGAGTGTTCCTTATTTATTTGCAATTTTATTTTTAGTATTCTCAATCAACCACTGTGTGGCACTACAAACAGGCATTTTTTCATTATTCTAAATAAAACAAAACTGTTGTTTGCGTGGAAAACAATGAACATGATCAAAAGAGGAAGTATATAAATGATTAAAGATTACATCTCACATTAACAGCTGATGATCAGATGAAAGCACTTTTGTGATCATGGCTGGGTGTGATAACAGGATGTTTTGTAGCTAATAGGGTCAGGTATCAAGTGCATTCCTCCCAACATTTCAAATAGCTGAATTTTATTTACACCATTCAATTCAAATATACAAAATATTCTGGGAGGGACCTGATGTCGGAATCTATAAGCGACCACTTTTTCTTCTGCCATGCACTCATGTCTACATGAGGAGTAAGGTGTGTACATTTTCTTTTCTCAGGAAACCAGCAATCAGGACTTTTCTTGTGTAGCATATTCAGACTATGGTAATTCAGAATCAAACTATTTTCCCCACAAACTTTGCTCTTAGAGGTAGCATCAAGAAAAAAGTCCTGTTTTGAGCCAGAAGAAGGATTACCCCTGATGTCTCAAAAGGCAGCTAACTTTCAGGCCTATATTTCGGTCCCCATCCACTCCATAAATATTATATTTCTTTCCACCACTTCCTTTGTATTAGACCAGGTAGAAGAGAACAACCTTCTGGAATCCTGCAGGGTCTTTCTGCAGACTGTACAAGCCTTGCGCTTGGTCTTAGCCCTTCTGGGCTTTCCGGCCATTGGAAATCCTGGTAAGAAAAATATATGGTATAAATTGGCAGACTATCATCTGTGCATTTGAATTGTACAGTTCCTATTATACAATACAAAATAGCTTGCATGGGCAGGCAGCAGACAGAATTGAGCTGTAGCGAGAGGCACGAGTAACCACCTCTGCATACAGGACTAGTTGCAGCAGCAGGTGGACCACTCTAGCAGACAGAATAATCCACTGCAGCAGACAGGGCCAAGTGTCACAGCAGACAGGCAAGTAAAAAAACCCAGGTCAAAGAAATAAACCAGACGTTTTAAGACTAGCACCCAGGAGCCATTCAGCCATTATTTTGGACATTGGCCATATTGCAATTTTCAGCTCCACAGTCTTTTACCAGGCATGGGAGCAGCAGGTCCACCATGGCTTAACAGACTGCTGCTTGGATGCATTCCTTGCGTCCTTCACTGGTCATCACTGGCTGAATTCTCCTGACTGCTAATGCTACCTGTCATTGACTTCCAGAAGAGCCCACATAGGCAGATCCTGGTAAAGCCAATTGCTTTCTTTTGTGTCCCAACTGTGGTAGCGGCCGCTTAGAGAACCAACAATTCTATAGAAAATTAGGAAATATACCAACAGATAAAGACTGATACATTTTCATGGTGCCCCCTCGTGAATGCCCCATGCAGAACCCCTGTATGCATTTGCTTCTTCCCTAACCCCAGCTTTTTGGCTTATAGAAGTGGTGTTAAATGGAAAAGATTACTTGGTACTTACAACCAGGAGCAAGTTGAATGTGAAAGGCTTGTAACTTCCAAATGAAGTATCAAATCACTTTTTAAAAGGAGACACCTTGGATAAATAGGTTGCAAAGAAAATTGTAGTGTAATGTACAAGTCAGGAAAATATAAGAATTCTATGTATGCTTTACCAATCCCTTAACTATTACAAGGTTACTCTGAGTGACGTGAAAGCCGCTGGTTAAGTAACTTATTCATTACATTCGTCGAGTATCCGCTCCCAGTTTACTATCCATTTGCAGCTAAATTTAGAAGAAATAAACACAAGTAATAAATAAGCACAACACAAAAAGACAAAGAATCATATTAAGTATTTAGCCATATACATTAAATAATTCATAATATAGTTGTAGTTTGACCAAGACATTTAAATGCATATATATATATACACACACACTCTTCTAATATTCTTGCATTCAATCGTTATAAAACAAAAAAGGTTTATAAGATAATGTTTTGCATGAGAAGATGGCATGATTAAAGACACATAATACAAGTATAAGTCAATACCAATAATTCATCATAATTCATATTGCGGGTAAGGCTTTAAAAGGTACAGGTTAGGGCACTTCTAGCTTTTCCCTCCTGGATCCCAAGGACAGGCACATCCCTCCCTCCCTGATTTAATGTGACATGGAATTGCTGGCCTGTTTTTTCTCTTTATAGTCACAGCTGTGGAAGAATCCCCACCTTTATCCGGCGTCTGGAATCTTAGTATGTTGAGGCTGCACCGTACGAGCTTGGAGAGGCAGGTCCAGAGCATGATGGCACCCGCTGGGCTAGAACTCTTGGTTCACACGTGTTGAACCGCCTCCTAGGCGTAATGTCTACAAGCTTGCAGGTTGTTACAGGGTTATGGTTTATATGATTAAGCTGGCATGTGTTAAAGCTGTGGCCCACATTAATGGCTCTTGTCATTATTTACTGGGGGTGGTTATAAGAGGTTGAGTGGTTTTAGTGGTCTCTATGTTTAAGTAGTCATGCACTTAGCCATTGAGTGAACTTCACATGGTAAATGTTCATGCCATTGTATTATCAATGCTTTCAAATGTGACTGATCAAAGTTCGCTATCCATTAATCCATAATTAATCCTACAATTTATGTAGTTGACAAACCAGTATGTAGTGGCTTTTTGCAGGATATCTGAAAGCACTCACCAAAAGAGAAATGTTTCCATAACGCAGTGAGGCTGCCCATTTGCTAGTAAACTAGTGGACAGCTTTCTGTTATTTCCTCCGTCAAAAGTCTAATTTGCTTATTTATTTATTTGCACAGGTGGGACTGCTGTTAAGAGAATGTGGCTGACTGACAGCTCGTCTACACAGAACAAAAGTATTAAAATATGGGTGCAAGATTGGTGCCAGAACACAGTATCAAAATGTCAAAATTCCAGTGTGTTGCATGCAGGATAAAAACATGTTCTGCATTCACAGATTACAGGTGCCCCCCATACACCGTGAACCTCCCATAAAAAACATATATGAATTTTTATTTATTCAGTTAGAAGCCCAATGATGATAAGGGTGAAGGAAGTTGTAGTCCTCAAAATACTTTACAGCTATGTCCATTACAGGAGGTTTAGATTTCTAAATTTCACAGAAAGAGATGCAGGAAGAGAAAGGCATTAATAATAATTGCAACGCATCAAAACAAACAACATGATGCTAACCTTAAAGGTAAGGAGGAAAAGACAATGTGTCTGCTGCTGTCCAAGAATGGCACAGTAAGTCCTGGTCAGTCTGTGGAATTTATTCTAGTAGAACAACTGTTAAAATAGGACACATAACAATATGTTAGTCGCTGCAATTAGAAACAAAGAATTTGATGGAAGATCTAATCTGTGCCTTTTTAATTGATTTAAAGATTCAAACATTAATGGGTCCTTGGTCTTGTCCTAGATTTGGGATAGCCAAACATCCTGCTAGAAGGCTATTCCACCTATATACCACCCTTTCATTTAAGTAAAAGATTCCATTCTGATTGCTAACTTTAAATTGATATAACTATTAAAGGGACAGTTTGCGGTCCCCAAAACTCTCATAATAGAAGAATGCATATTAAAATACTATGTGTACTTTAATATCCATTGTTCCAAAAATAAAAAAATAACTGACATAATAGAGGGTGCCCTGCAGTAGCAGCAGCCCTCTGCCTCCTGGTCTGACTTAAAAGTGCCGATCTGTGGTAGAGAAGCGCTCCCCTTGTCCACACGTATTTGTAAAATGGACCATGTAGCCATTATCGGCAAAATTCATATGATGGCTGGAGTGTACCTTTAATTTTCAGATAGGCAATATTTTAGTGTTGGTTACTCAGTGTCAGATACAGCTGTGCCATATTTCCTCCACCCTAACTTAGAGAATTTGGCTGACACTTACATCAGACGCAATCATTTAATTTCAGCTTGACTCACTCTTTCCCAAGTTTCTCACTAAGATCGTTTTCTCATACTATCCTGGCACTAGAAGTAAATTTAATACATTCCAACATATTTTACCAAGCAACATGTTAACATTCTGTAACGGGTTCACCAAGAGAGCTGTAGTAACTCCCAGAGATCACCCAGTATCCCCCTGTTGTCCCCGGAATCACTTCCAGCATGCGCACCTTGGAACCCCGCTATGAGTACCCAATAAGTAGACACAACTACCTTGAACCCCAGAGATCACCCAGTATCCCCCTGTTGTCCCCGGAATCACTTCCAGCATGCGCACCTTGGAACCCTGCTATGAGTACCCAATAAGTAGACACAACTACCTTGAATCCAACAGCAAAGCATGGAGCGCATATACATGGGGGAAAAATACAAATACCAATAGTGTAATATGTAAAAATAGAAAAAAAGAATTTAATGGGGTGTAAGTTCCACTCACAAGTGGGCTGGATAAGGCAGGCTCATCAAACGGACACTGATGTAAATGATCTTTGTTTGACAGCCAGGCTGGAGCCATATCTGAGTACCAGTTCAGTCGGAGAGCACAGCTCCGTCGCTCCTAGAGTTGTGGGTGCAGGGGGCTGGGAAGAGGCACCTATCCTACTAACCAGTACTGGGGTGCACTTAGAGACTGGCGAGTTCGGATTTGCCAGGGCAGGGAGACAGGGTCCATAGTCTGCGGGCAGCAGGCTTGCTTTCAGTCCTCTCCAGGGGCCCCAGTGATGGGCAGTTCCGTCACACAGTCCATCACACATTCCAATGTAAAAAAAGAGTAAATTCAATACAATGGAAATCCGTAATTATGTTACAAGCTATGAAGTTCAAAAATGCAAAATACGTAAGCAATTAAAGTTTGACCTAAGGGCGAGCTGTCACAGACTTATGCATCAATACAGTAATTATGTAGTAAAACTACCTATGACTTAAATGTCAGTCTTTTTTATTTTAGGGGTGCGGATATCTGTGTTATGTGGGTAGAACCATCATATCAGTAAAGCCTTTTTCCTAAAAACCTGATAGTAAAGAATAATTAATCCGATGAACCAGTGGTAAAGATAGATAATTCCATGCTTTTCAATTAAGGCAGGTTTATAAAAACAATTTTTTATTTTATATATTGCACCATCATACATAGCACTATGAAAATGGGTAAAGAGGACACATATTATTTGTTTTGGTTTGTAAACCAGGTTTATTGTACTGAATTGCAAAATGCATTAGATGGGAAAAGTGATCGATACTCTTTAATATGAAAAATTTTAAAGTCCTCAAAAATGCATAATGCCATGACACTGAAATGATCAATGCAAATAGTAATACACTACTCAGGGATGTACAAGATGCATCCTATAAAGTGTCCCCATCTGTGAGCCATTTATGTCATTAAGAGGGGAACACATGATGGCATTATGTTAAAGTTGTATTTATATAAAATTGTCTATTGGGTTTATTCACTCTTACAGATTGTAAGCTTGTTGGTGCAGGACTCTCATTTCTTACCTCTCGCTTCCATAAGTCCAAATTGTTATGCGAGGCACTACTTGTTATTTTTCTGTTTCCTCGTACAACACTGTGGAATATGATGGTGCTAAATAAATAAATAATAATAAAGTGGTAGTTGGTAGGGTGGGAAGGGCTGTCCCGGGTGGCGGGGGGCAACTGCTTGGACGAGCCCACTTGTGGAGGCAGGAGGGCAGTGGGGTCACTAATGTGATGCTCACAGTAGCATGCCGCCTGCTCGCAACTTTAGCGAAGGAAGGCCTTCACAAGGTAAAGTGTGTGGTGATATGTGATAGAATGGGTTTTGGTTGTAAGTTTGTATGCGTGATAGTAAATGTGTGTGTAAGGGTGTGCTAGAGCGTATATGATACAGGGGAGGGGGCAAGGGGGCCTGATTGGGGGACCTCAGTTGTAAGTGTTCCCCGAGCCAGAAAGTGGCTGCCTTCCCATATTGGCTTCACCTCAATGGCCACCATCCCTACTGCTGAACTGCAGAATAATACATATTATTATTATGTTTTATTTATATAGCGCCAACAATTTATGCAGCGCTTCTTACAATACATATATTCAAGGGATATGACAAGAGGAGAATTGACAGACTAAGACAAACCGATACATTAGGTGGAAAGAGCCCTGCCCGCAAGCTTACAATCTTGAGATCATATCCTCATGATCCAGCTCTGTGATGTTGGGAGCAGCATCCTATGAAAGGTATGTGCCCTGATCTGGAGAAAACCTTTTATATATATATATACACAAGAAGATGTGCTTAATGTTTTACAAAGTGCAAATTACGTACCTACCGCTAAGTCAGCTGTATGTGATGTCTCTGTTTGAGGATGAGTGTGATTCCCATCAGCAAAGTGTGCATTCATATAAAATGCTGACAGCCATACATTTAGTTATGGAGTCGAATAAAGAACCAGACTAGCCTTTACACTTATACAATGCACTTGACGGCATAAGAATGGCAGTTGTTTTGTCCTCACTATCTCATGCTCAAAGTCCCACCTGTTGATTCAGGCTGGGGTGTAAGATCCATAGCTAAAGGAATGCAGAAACACAGGCCTGTCCAGGCCCTCCCAGTGGGAAGACTTAGCAGACCCACCCTGTAATATTACTGCCCTGTAGTCTACACACGTTCACACTTCTCACTTCGTAGTTTTGCTGTGGGTTCTTCTTGAATCCATATTCTGCTTCCTTATTATCAGGTGAAGTTTAACCATGTCTGAACCTGAGCCTAGTGGTGGGCATGGGGGTCACGAGAGGTTATCAAGCACCAGATCGGTGCTCAGTATGAGCTCTTTGTCCTCAGACATGCTTGTGACTATGAGTACTGCCAACTGTGAGATGGCTTTACTGCCACTTAAACTACTGCTGGAGCTGCAGTCTCCGTACCTGAAGATGGAGGATGACACCCTTACTTCTATCAATCACAACGGAGGCTACAACATAATCAGCGATGAATCTGTCCACATAAATGGCCGGCCGTGCAAAATCAGCAACTACATCGAAAGGTAACTTATTGAAGTAAGAAACCGTCGGAGAAAGCAAGCAGTGCATTATGTTGTTCCCATCTCTGGAATTATAAGGGTTAAACATGCAAAGGACTAATATCTCAAGATTGTAAGCTTGTGAGCAGGGCTCTCTCCACCTAATGTATCGGTTTGTCTTAGTCTGTCAATTCTCATCTTGTCATACCCCTTGAATTTATGTATTGTATTAAGCGCTGCGTATATTGTTGGCACTATATAAATAAAAGATAATAATAATAATATTGGCCATGGAAAGCAAAGGGTTCAGTTCACTCCAGAAATTAAGCAGTTAATGTTGACTGTGGAATGACGAGTGTCAAGTTTGGCCAGATGATATAGAAAGAGTTAACATGGTAACTGCAGGATGGAAAGTTTACTTTGCAGTATTTTTTATAATGTAAAGTGTTACTCTTAACATTTTTGTGTTCAAGAGCGTTGCATTCTCCTTAGATCAGAATTCAGTTTGGGGATTAGGTTATTCACACTAATAATTAATGTAAATAATGTATGATTTAAAGCATTATTGTTTGCATCAACTCTTTAAACAAGAAAAATAGATGTAAGCGTCCAAGAGTACAGAGTCTTTTGTTCGAACTAGATACCTTTTGTTGGGCCACCATGGAAAAGTATGTTAAGTTACATACACCCATTCAGCAGAAATGTATCCCTCCTAACATCTAATTTCCATCTTACTGTGGATGGCTGCACCAATTACCCTGTGGCAACTGTATTCCGTCCTCAACTCAGCCACCAGCACGGATGGACTGGTGATCACTGGCACTTTAAGTCCAGCAGCTTCCTTATGACAAGGATGTGGCTTGCGGCTGTATATATATATATATACGGTATATATGTGGCTGCATTCAACATTTTTATGGTGTGGCCGATCAGGTGGTTCTTAGGCAACGATGACCAGCAGCCCGCCGGGGGTCCAGGACTGGCCGCCAGAATACCCTTTTACCTTTAAGGCCCTTAAGCACTCATCCGCATCCTAACTTAGTATGTTATAATAGCATATTGCATAATAAGTGAAAAAATAAATGCCCGCATTTCTAACTGGTGTCACAATTGGCTGATGTGGCAATGCAGGTAATTCATTTCCAACCTATTATTATACTTGACATTTTAACATGTGCCTTTAGGCCTTTTACCTAAATAGTTTGCGTTGATGTAATTTGTAGATGATATATATATATAGCTCAGTGGTGGTTATTCAAACCACCAGACAATTACTCTTAAAGCAGCAGTCACATATTAGTGTTATCATCTAGATTACAGAAGCATTCTTCTAGGGGTGAGCCTATGGCGAGTGGAGCAGGAGTGGAGCATTTCTTTGAGAATCCCACCCCCAGAACTAACACACACACACATACAAACACACAAACTCATTCTAACACCATACACATACACTCTCGCCATTAACCCTAGGCTCATCCCTGACACTCTTAACACCATACTCTAACACACACTCATGCAAAGTCACACATTCATACATTAGGCATAGTTATATAGCGCCAGCAGATTACGTCGCGCTTTACAGTCAGGGTCAGCAGGATAAATTTAAATCACAAACAATAACAAACTGGTACAGCGCCCTGCTCTTCATACTAACACCATACACTAACACCCTTAACACCAGAGAGTAACAAACACATTAACACCATATGTTCACACACTAACACTAAATACCGTAGTAACACATAGACGCTAACAACACATGCTCACATACACTCTAATGTTATATTCACACACATACTTATGCTAACGATACACTTATACACGTGTACTAACTCCATGAACTAATACAATGGCATATAGTAACACACATAACAACATACACTAATGCACATACACACATATTCTAACTCTATACGCTTCAATAAAAATAGCTGTCACTATATATATCTATTTTGCAAACTTTATTTTATTTTTATTTTATTTTTTGCAAACATACGTAGTGGACCATCATTGTAAAATACTTTTCAAGTTTTATTGTTTTAGTTACCTTTTACTCTGATATTCTTATCGTTTTTATATTCGCTAAATGGAAACCTCATATTGAAGGGGCAAAAACTACAAATATGGCTTCTGAGTAGTTAACGCAATCTGCCCAGTTACAGAATGCTCACGTGGGAGAAAGTACAATTCTGCTGCAAAATGCCAAATTTACCACTTTCCACCAGAGTTGCATTTTACACCCGCAGTGCTTCAAGTTATACAGGGCCTGTCTATAGATGACAGGCCTGCCATGGCAGTATAAGTGTGGCTGATGGCTGGATATGCCCAGCACGTAGCAAGTGGCCGGGCATATCTATCCACTGCTGCACCCAATCTGCCGCTATCGTCCAGCGGCCCACCAGTTTACCTGGAAACATCCAGCCTCCAACTACCTTCCTCTTCCTCATGTGAGAGGTCCCGCTGCCATGAGTCAGCATCAGAAAAAACTAACATGGTGGATGGGGAAGTGGCGGGAGTGGGGCATGCCTGGAGACCTGGAGAAGCAATGCTTCACTTGGAATCTCCAAGCAAAATCCCAGAGAGTTTCCAGGTATGCCCACCAGTCATTTTCCCGTTGTGCCAGATGGCCAGTCTTGGCCTGCTGTTATATACAACAGAAAGCATCGTGAGCACAAAACCAAATCAGAAGCATTTTAATCTATGCTTTTACCAGTGGTTTTTACCAACAATAAATAGATCTCATTTTATATCTATACAAAGAACATCTTGTCATCTGCAGTTTAGTTTGTGACTGGCTCACTTTATTAAACATCTAATACCGGTAACATCAAGCAAATTACTGCAAACTACACTTCAAACTTATTGAGTTGCTAAATAAGCCTTAGTGACATCTTTCAATTATGTCCAGCGAGATGTTGGTGAAACTCCCCTCCAAAGACCAGTTGGACTGTTCATAGAGCATATGGAACTTTTGTCTTTTCAGATGAAAATATAGGGCTTAAATTGGATTTGTTTTATTAACATGATGGATTTTTATTCATAGTTATTTAACACAATATAAAGTGTTACTCTCACCCTTTTTTCTCTGTTTTAGGAACGTCACCCTCAAAAGCCATTATGACTACAAAGATTACAGAGAAACTATTCTTGCAAAGCCAATGCTGTTCATAACTAACGCAAAGAAAATCAACAGTGACGCAGGTATGGGCTCTGGTACTCTGTACCACTTGGGTTTTAAAAAGGAATATTAAAAGCTCTTTGGCATGGGGTGCCATGTACAGCATACTATGGAGGCTTCAGAGCGTTAATGGGTTTGTTGTAGAGATCTCCTTTGTAACTAACCTACTGAGTAGAGTCCCAATTGGGATCAGGCATTATTCCCCAGAGGAGCTGTCGCCTTCTCGAAGACCTTTGGTCTAGACAGCCTTCCATAAGGTTAACAAGCAGCCTGAGTGCCAATCAATAATTGTGTTTTACTAATAACTGTAGCCAAATTATATTAACACTTAACATATAATATTGCCTTACTGTACAATAATTCATTGCTAAGTGTTTTTTTTTATTTATTTTCTAGTAAATACCTTTGCCTTTATTGTAAATACACGTCATCCAAAAATGAAAGCTCAGATTGAAGGTGCTATGAATGATGTCATATCTTCAGTTATGGGAGAAAACTACCAGTTACAGGTACAGTTTAACCCACTATTGCCTTAAGGGGGTTAGTAGAACTTTTTGCAGGGACCAGTGAAGCCTTACACAAAAGCATATTTTGGAGCAATGGGCTGGAGGATGCTGTTAGGTGACAAATATAATAATAATATTGTGACTGTTCCTTTAAGACTCTGGTGGGCCCTATGCCATGATGTTAATTGGTGGGATCACCATTACGTGTGTCTAGGAGACCAGAAGCCTATGTTCTGCCCTTGCTCACCAGACTAAGTGCTAAAAGCATAGGCTTTGCCTTTGAAGGCTGCTTTTGGATAAATTGGTTAAACTAGATATTTTCGAGATGGTTGTATTCATTTAGCAGAGCACAACATGCGAGATATTTTCCCCTGACTTTCTATATTAGCATATACAAATCAGTTTGGCTTTCCCCCCCAAATCCCACAGGAGTCAGAATTAACGTTTAGGGGAAAAATGTATCATGGAGAGATACATCATACCTAGTGTCATTTCTACAAAATATCAAACGATCTTAGCCTGTAGCATGAACAGAGTGCCGTGCAAATCCAGCCGATATGTGGGACTAAGTAGTAGGGCATGCACGTGCCCTCCCAGAGCTTCTACATGCATACTTGTGGGACACTTTTGGTTGACCATGTTCAGGAAACTGATGTGAGTAGGTAAGAGAAAACTAATGGTGCACCCCTGTTCTCATTTGGGTATGAAAGTAATCATGAGTTCTTCCAACTATTTAACAAGGATGTCCCTTTTACCCAGAATTCCACTGCCAGCTTCTATTTTCTCACGAGGACACTTAATGGTACTTCTGTCACAATGCCACAAAGACTGGTGGATGTTTGGGTCATTTTTTAAGCATTGCAAACACATTTCTAGGACTCAGCGGACACTCAGATCTTTCAGATTAAAGAACCAGCTATAATTTCTCGGTTTCTCTAGTGAATCTCCAAATTATTAAGTAACAAATATTCCAAATTGTTCTGTTCTTTTTCTATATAGTTTGATTTCCAAAACGTTGTCAGAGATCATCTCTTGAAGGAGAGGTTTGAGTTACCAGACAAGAGCCTCAGCTTTTTATTTACATTCAAAGCGGATGTATTTATTGATTTTTTTTATCTACTGGGCCTGAGTAAAAAGACGCGCAACGTAAATGGGATTGTCCTCAATCTGAACTGCACAACACCTGCAAAGAAAGAAAAGGTCAAGAGGTTCCTGTCAAATATGTCCAACCTCCTCATCCGATTGGGAAGCAGTGCTGACCGAAGGTTCAGTGCATTTTCTTTAGGTAAGTTTGTCTCATAAAGGCAATCAATGCTTACATGCAGGAATCAGACATTATGATGTCACGGGTATCCCCATACATACGTTTGCATGAATACTTCAAACTACAAATCTCATAACCCTCAGGCAAAATAATCATGAGGATCATTGGAGTAATCCCCTGGTATAATTGGGGAAAATACCGGTATACTTCTTAAGCCTAAATTGTATTCAATGGGCTTTGTGTGCATTCTACATGTATCTACATATATTTACTAAGGCCTTAATTATTTTGATTATTTACTTTGCTATATACTGGAAAATAACTGCTGACATGTATATGACATGTATGTATATATATATATATATATATATATATATTGCATTTGTGCCATTATATCATGTAATGATCTGTATAATGTTGTCACTAAAATATAACCATAGCGAAAGCCTGGCCGCCCAGCAAAGCGCCTGTCCTCTTGGGTTTGACAGCTGCCTGCATGCACTAAACGCTCTTTGTAATTCATATTTTTAGATGTAATCTCTGAAGATCCATTTCAGCCACCTGAGGGTCATCATGAAGAGTTCTCGCAAGAAATTCCTTTAACGCCATAAAGGCAACCAGTATTATATATGAAGTCTTTAACATTGTACACACTGATTTAGTAAAGACGCCATCTTTTCATACAGGGACAAACAGTTATGTCTCAACAGTGCTACTGTAACAAGTCAAAATTGTAATATATGTATAGTTGGTATGGTCACCTGCACTTTACTTACTTGTAATCATACCTGGTAAGTCTCTGGGTTAGACCCGGAGTCTTGGGTCAGTTTCTCCTTTCTCTGGGCAGGGACCACTCACATTTTGCCTACTCCCACCCACTTCTCCTCATCCCAGTGGCTCTCTGGGGCTAGCCCCACCCCATTGTGTGTTTAGCCTCACTCTTGCACAGAGTTAGCCCCACCCATACAGAACGCCACTCCCCCAGAAGATGGTGAGCTCCATGAATAAGTTCACAGTTATGAATGTAAGGACGCTGTAATGATGCCGCAACAAGAGTCTAGTAATCTCGGAATTGTTTGGTGGTGATGTTAGAATGTTAGAAACCTGTGTATGTTCCTTTTGTGTCTCCTCGCTCCCTTTGCTCTTCTAGGGTGTATTTATTAAGTTTTCTAGGTATTTTAGTTAGTAAGACTACTAACAAATTAACTGTAGTGGCATGTTGCTGAATGCGTTCTAGATTATTCATGAATGGATGGTCTCCAGAACTGGACACCATTTTCTAAATGAGGTGTCACTGGTGATCTATCTTGCAGAGTGAGAACATGCTAGCGGTACCCTTCCTATATAACCTAGCATCCTGCTTGACTTTTCCTACTGCTTCATAAGCTCAGTCAAGAACATATATGTCAAGTAATGTATGATCTCTGTATTGTAGATACTCAGTTTATGACCGTACTGAGCGTCAAACCTTTCTAACTCTAATGGACTTCTTTTACTGTAATGTTACACCACTCGTAAAGGCTCCACTTTTTTGTAGTGTTTCTGAATACTCCATATGTGTGAGAATGCATGTCAAATGGGTTCATGTCCATTGCCAATGCCAGCGTATGATAGCATCCTCCTATAAACTAAGTGAGAAGTGTTCCTAAGTGAAATAACTAAGCTGTAATTATTGCATTACTGCCCTTATAAAGAAAAAAACTGTAATTGAAAACTAACTTTGTAAATATTAAAAGAAAGTCAATATACGTTTTTTATTTTTATTACTATTTTAGCATGATGTGCATGCTTTCTCTTCGGTTGTGTCTGATGTGTCAGTGACCAGAGTAAACTATCAGAGTAAACTATCAGAGTTAACTGTCGTTAATAATCCAGTTTGGTGATTTGACTGTAACACTGCTTTTTTACATGACTTTTGTATATTTGACTTTTTAATAAAACTTTTGAAACCTCTCATTTTTATAAGGTGGAGTTTTTCATTGTTGTAGAGTCACATAACCTTGTGGGTCTCTTCTTCAGTGGAAAAAAGGATGTTTTATCTGAAAAAACCTTTTGTGACTACATACTTTTCCAATACTGGGTATCGCCTTCCAGGGCAGGCCTTAGGGGTGTGCGACCTGTGCGGCTGCAGCAGGGGTGCCTGTCTGGGACTTAAATTAAAACATCGTGGTTTTTTTAACTTTATCTAACATCCTCCATGTTAAATAAAGTAAAAAAACAAAAAAACCGATGTTTTAATTTAAGTCCCAGGTAGGGGTGCCAAGCGGTCGCTTGTGAAGATTTCAGCAACCGCTCGGCGCCCCTCACTCTCTGTGACTCCATTGCGGTGCTGCGTTTCATGCTGAGCGACCGAATATGATGTATTATTCCGGCGCTCAGCTATGACCCGCACACCGCAGCAGAGCGGGAAGACGGACGATGATTTGTGAGACTGCATTAATGAATATGTGTAAATGATTTGTGTGAATGAGTGAGTAACTGTGTAAGTGTTTGTGTCTATCATGAATGTTTAAGTGATTTGGGGAAATGCAAAGATGGTACATGAAGGGTGGGCTGTTGTCTGGGCTGTTAGGGGACAAAGTTGGCTCAGGCTGGGCTGTTATATGTGTGTAATCTGGGTGCTGATCAGGTTCTATGTGGGCAATGTGGACACCAGGGCTGGCTTTGGGGTGCGTGTTTCTGTTTAGGGCAAGGAGCTTGCAGAGCCAAAACAAATCCTTGGACATCAAAGAACCGCCATGATGACCCAATATTCAGCTGAGATATTAAAAAAGATTCAGGGGCAGATATGTAGCATTATACTCTGTGAGAGCCAAAGGCCCATCTACTGCAACACATATAAAAAATACCAGTTAAAATAAAGGTTCCCTGTGAGGACTCGGTTCTCTCACCTGAGGCCTAACTCCCCTGCTTGGCTGCAGAGAAGTGCCCGGCGGGGTCCCGTTATGAGCATTATGTAACCAATGGTAGTAGAGACGCTGGTGTAAAGGAGGCCCCCGTGGGCCCCCAGCGCCAGCTGCGCCGTGTGTGTCAGCGTATGGTGTTGGAGTGTCAGGGAGGGGAGAGGATGAGCAGGAGATATAACGTGTGTGCGGAAGTGTACAGCGGTAGAGTGAATGGGAGTTACAGCGGGTTTGTGTGTTAGTTATAGGGGGCCGAATAAATACTGCACCCAGACGCCACTAACCCTAGGCATGCCCCTGTTCTCATAAGGTGTGCTTATGGGACGATCTTAAGGTGGAGTGATGGGTGGAGCAATGGGTGGGGCATAAGACGGGGTGATGGGAGGGGTTATACCTAAAGCATCTACCATTTATGTGGCCTGTAGGGGCTTTTTTGGAAGATCCTCCAATCTCCTTTAATCAGCCAAAGGAGCAGGAAATAATGTATGACCAGGAAAAGGAGCAGGAAATGATGTAAGACAGGCCTCTAATAAAGCCTCACAAGGAGGCTGTTTGGGTGCGCCGTGGGGGTGGGGGTGACATTCTCTTTCCACACTGAATGACAGTTAATACAAATGGTTATGATGGGAAAAGGAAGCCCCGGTTAGTTTGTGTATAGACCCAAAAGAGAAGGAAAGAACGCAGTTAGTAATCATAGGGGGTACGAAGTTTCCTATACTGCCTGCTAATAGCTTGGTGTAGAAGAATCACGCTTTGGGGAATCCAGCACACTTTGATGTATTCATAACCTGCAAACATTCTGAGCTCCTACAAAGAAGGGACTCTCCTTTTTGACAGGGACACTTGGGGAGTATAATGCACAGAGGCATCTCATGATGCCTCGGGGTCACACAAGGCGAGCACCGGAACAGCCCCGACATGGTTTGCGTTGTACCTTCGCAGCTGGTGTCTGGCCTTTCGCACGTAGCAGTGCTGGGGGTTGACCGGATCGCCATTACGCGCAGCCTGAGCGCCACTAACGCCGGTCACAGCCGCCGACGTGCCCGTCCGGTGCCATTTATCTCCCACTTTTGTCCGCTGTCTGGATGAATCACGTGACTCCCGCGTTGCCAAGCAACTCACGCGTCCCGGCTCAACAAACTGAAACTAATCCGGACCTGACGGAACCTGAGCCGGACCCGGCAAGCGCCCTTTGTCCGGCAGCCGCTGAAGGGGCCCTTGTGGCTATCCAGTCACCATGATCTCCACCCAGGTGGGCAGATACAGTACAACCCTCTCTGCGTCCGGGCACCTGAAGGGTTAACCGTCTAGCTTTTAGTATTGTGTGAAATATGTGTGTCTTTTTCAATGAATAAAACGCGAAATTTGCACCGAATTACTGCAAACTGATGCCGCTGGCAAATCCGAGGAACCCTCACGTCACAGTGTTCAGTATCTTTGTGGCTAGATGTGTCGGTGTTCTGCTAAATACCCCGTGGCCTGAATCTTTGGTGTGACTTGGACACAGCTTTACCGTGTTTAGTAGATATGGCTTTATTTCTTATTCATTTAATATGGTGTTGCAGTTCTATGCTGCGTGTTCTGAAGTCATAATATCACTCAATATGATATTAAAGGGTTACTGTGAACCGTAGAGCCCCTAGGGACCATCAAACACAGCGGAAACCGATCAACTACTTGTATAGGACTGGCCGGTGATGTCATTCGGATTTACGTGATGCTGTAGGGCAAATAGTAGCCCATCACCCAGCAAAAACAAAATGCAGTCGTGCAAACTCTCATATGTACAAAAACAGTTTTACCTGTTACAAACATTGAAAGCACCTGCCATATGTATAAGTATTATTTTTTATGTAGCACCAAATATTCAGTAGCGCTGTACAACGCGTAGGCAGGAGATTACACGCAGTATATGACATAACAATTTGACTTACAGAACTGGTGAGAAGGGCCCTGTTCAAACAACCCTGCAATCTACAATAAATCTGTATTAAAGCGCATATGACGGCTGGAGTATCTGTCTAAATTCAGCAATTTAGATGGATCACCTCTGTGTCTTTTAAGAATTGCTAACGTAAACTAAAGAAGACAGTTTGATAAATTGAAACATTCTACAATAATTAGGGAAACCTGCCGTGCTGATTATTATTATTATTAGCTTTTATTTATATAGCGCCAACAATTTGCGCAGCACTTACTACAATACATATTATTCAAGGGGTATGACAAGATGAGAATTGGCAGACTAATACAAACCGATACATTAGGTGGAGAGAGCCCTGCTTGCAAGCTTACAATGCTGATCAGAAATATGTATTGAGAAGAACATTTCATGACCCTTATATTGGAAATAAAAGATGTCCGCTTTCTTGCCTTGCCATTCTTCAGCTTGATGGTGATATTTTGAAGCCAGAGTTCATGGAGCAGTTGACGTATCTAAAAGAAAGAAGCAAGTGCACAGAAGACAAACAAAAATGTGACCATCTGGCTACCTGTTTGCGCCTGTCCTCCAAATTTGGTGAAACCCAACACTCAAGACCCACAGATAAAACTCCAAGGCCCAAGACTGCAATGGCAGCATTAGGTAAGATTAATGAAGATATTGATGGGATTCTCCTGTATAATGCTTTGCAGAGAGGGCTGGCAGCATCCAATATGGGGGACCAAGCCAACCAAGTAACCTAGTCAGGGTCGGCCCAAGACATAATGCCGCCTGGGGCAAAGTTTAAAATGCTGCCCCTCCCCATTATCTACCCTTCCTCTCCCTCCCTATTATCTACCCTTCCTCTGCCTCCCTATTATCTACCCTATCCCCCCTTTCTACTTACCTTTCAGCAGTCCTGCAGCGAGTCTCCCTGCTCGGTCTCGGTGCCAGCTTGTAATGCTGAGTGCCAGAAATGACGTCATCTTCCGGCGCTAAGCATTACAAGCCGGCACCGAGACCGAGCTAGAGGGCTCGCAGAGGAGAGAGAGAGGGGCGCCGAGCGGATACTGACAACTTGGTAAGAGAAAACCACTCTGCGCCCCTCTCTATCCTCCGCTTTAAAAAAAAGAAAAAGGGCTTGGGGCAGCGAAGTGCCGCCTCTTCAAAAGTGGCGCCTGGGGCAATTGCCCCACTTGGCTCCGTGGTAGGGCCGGCCCTGAACCTAGTAATAAAGCAGCCCAAAATATATCGGCTAGATATGCTCTGTGTGCACTAACCGTTTCTGTCCAAAACACATTTACAGAAGGAGAAGGTGTAGAAAATCCAGAAGATGATGCAGGAAATGCCATATAAATCTACTTTTAGTATAGGCATCCTGGTGGTTACTCAGAAAAAGCTTTAGGTAGGGGCCCAGAATCTTTATAGCAAATATGCCCCCTTGCCAGCCAACCCTTGAACCTTTGACTGTATAGAATAACTTTTGTGTCTCCCAATTTCATACCACTTGACGATATTACGGACTTTATACATTAGAGAACACACAATTTTTATACAAGTATAGAGACATATCTAATGATTTGAAGTGATGCAATAACTTCATATCCCACACCTAATAATTAACTAGAACGTGAAATTACAGCATTCAGGTCACCATAGCTAGAGGCAACAAAAATTAGTTTTGCTAGTTAAATATCAATACACATATTAATGAATTTTAACTAAAGAACATACCACAGGACATGCCATTGAAGGCATTAGAAAGCTTTATACGTAGAGAAGAAAAAGCCTGTGGTTAGTTGTTTTTACTGTTGCCATCTACAGTTTGATTGCTTTTTATGGGTGATTTTCTTCCCGGCACCCAAAAAGCATACTGGTTTACAAAAAATTCCACACAAAACACAGCGAGAATTCAGCACATACCGAGCGAGTATCATTCAAAAAACACCTAAGGCATCTAAGGCATATGTATTGGTGATTCCGTCACACTATATGGCCATTTATTGCCCGCTACTACTGGTATTAATATTCGCTGAGTATGCAGGTCTAAAAATTAGGTAAATACAATCTCAGATGAACAACAACACATGCCATATTATGCCATGTCATGATTTATTCAACAAAAATGAGGTCAAAATGGAGAAGCCATGTGTGAAAAACTAAGTACATCTTATGATTCAATAGATTGTAGAACCACCTTTAGCAGCAATAACTTGGAGTAATCATTTTCTGTATGACTTTATCCAGGGGAGTAACTAGAAACCATGGGGCCCTGCTGAAAAAAATGCCCCGGGGCCCTTCAACTTCAACAGCTTGTCTGTGTTATCATTGCCACCCCACTCAACTGGTCTGTGGCTTCTTTGCCCCTTGACCCCCCTTCCAACATATAACATATGTAAATACACTTACACAAATTACTGTGGATTATGGCCAAACATCTCCATTTAGTCTCGTCTTTCCAAAGGAAATTGTTCCCGAAGTTTATTCAGATGCAATTTTTCAAACCTAAGCCGTGCTGCCATGTTCTTTTGGTAAAGAAGAGGCTTCCTCCTGGCAACCCTTCCAAACAGACTTGTTCAGTCTTTTTCTAATTGTACTGTCATGAACTTTAACATTTAACTTGCTAAATTACGCCTCTAGAGTCTAAGGTGTAACTCTTGGGTTTTTGCAATTTCTCTGAGAATTGACTTTGGGGGGAATTTTCTGGGACATCCACTTCTGGGAAGATTAGAAGCTGTCTTGAATGGTTTCCACTTTTTAATAATTTTTCTCACTGTAGAATGATGGACTTTAAATTGTTTGGAAATTGCCTTATAAACCTTCCCAGATTGATGGGCAGCAACAATTGCTTCTCTAAGTGTCTTTTCTCTTAGGCATTGTGTTAACACACCAGACCAGCAAACTGCTAAAGCTTCGGCTTTATAAAGGTGGTCACACTTGTCAATTAATCAAGGGCATTTGATAAGCAGCACCTGTCTGCTACTCAGCATCTTAATTCCTATGGAAGCAATAAGAGTGTTCTTAGTTTTTCACACATGGCTTCTCCATTTTGGCTTTTATTTTGTTGAATAAATCATGACACGTTGAACATATGCCAAGTGCTGTTGTTCATATGTATTGACCACATTTGTAGACCTACTAAGGAACAAATGATTGTTATTATGTCCTGATATGTGAAACCATAGTTTTCAAAGAGGATGTACTTTCTTTTTCACATGACTGTACATAAATGACTGTTTTTTCTGCCCTGAATTACAAGTTAACTACATGGATACGTGGGCACTGAATTATTCTGTTGAGGTTGTCACAGTTCATTTATTGTCCTAATATGTCTCTTGTTGCCAAGTAACCATCTCATATATAGAGCAGGTTTTTATGTTTTTGTGACATTCTGGGAATTTTGGAAATTCTTGAAAAGCAACCTTGAATGGGTAAGAGTGTCTTTTCTCTTTCTGCTTTATGTTATGCTTTATCTAAAAAAATATGATATACCAAAGTTATTGCGCTATTTATTTCATACTTGAAGGTGCTGTTTTATGTAGAAAATTCTGTGGAATGTTATAGATATGCATTTTAGTAGATTTTTTTGTTTTATTAATTTGTCTGAAGGAATACTCACAAACATACAGAAACATTTAAGAAGCCTTTTTATCAGTTGTTGCTTTTGGGATACATGATAATTTGGTATTCTTAGTAGAAATTATGTTTCTAATTCAGTATTATGGCGTAAACTGTGTTACATTTTGCAGAAAAGGAAGAGCACCTCCTTTAACTTATATATTTTTACATTTTATTTTCCATGTCGCTATTACAGATATAAGTACATTGATATCAAAGAAAATTACATATTCTAAAAATATATATGAATTGATCTATTATATAGGTTTATTTAATATAATATTCCTGCAAAAAAGGCAACAATTTGCAAAAACCCTCATTTCGACATCCAAACATTTTTAGAATCTGAATGTAAAAATAAAAATTGTTTCTTGTTGACGTGGCTATAAATAAAAGTGACACAAGAAGTTCTTGCTACAAAATATTTAATTTCCATTTAAATGATGTATAATTTTGCCCAGTGAAGTCTGACAGAATAACAAACTACTAGCAGAGTGACCGAAGCAAACTTGAATGTATCAAATTCTTCTATGTCATAATTTCATGTTCAAATTCACTTACCATTCCTTTTTTTACTGTCATGAAGGAGTTAACATGTGGGACCCATATGAAACCTCAATGAATCGTGACTACACTTATAAGGATTGCTCACCTACACAAGCTGCACGGTACGTTTTAAAACTCTCCATGGTTCCATTTTTGTAAATATATCTTCCAAGCTTGCTAATACATAAGGATTTGAGCCTAGATCATCATTTTAGACCAGAGTAGATCCTCAAGTATCCCTTAAATGTGAATGTTTCAGTGATTCCTCATAAAAGCACAAGTAGATCAGATAGAGCAGAACTTTTTTTTGACATATCTGGGCTAGTGATTGTCGCTTGTACGCACGCTAGGCTTGCTTTTTGAGTTGTCCATGTATACTGGCTGGGTCAGCATGTAAGGAGGATGCCAGTGGCGCTGACCTTTGTGTCTTCCACCTAGCACAGTCATACGTTATCTATTTTTTCCATTCTGAATCAGTTGTTTCCTCTCTTCCATGCCGAGACCTTTTGATGTCTGTGCCAACTTCCACTAGTCATGTCACTGATACAAGTTGACTTACTCATGTGAAGGGCACATGGATTTACACATTGTATTGTAACTGGCAATCCATTCCTGATGGCTACTTTTATTCTACCCTACAGCCCCAAAACATCTAAAGGTTACAGGAACCCTTATCATCTATCAGATCCTGTTGGCATAAGCATGTATAGTGATGATTTCTGTTGGAAACCATTTTCCAAACCAGAATTGATCAGGACAGCAACATCTTCAGGGAACAGAAACCACAAGCCTAATGCTGATAAGGTAATGTGTGCCACGGATGATGATCTTTGTAATATGGATTCGAACAAAAATCACAACTATTCACTTCCACCTCCACAACGTTATCTTTATTTTCAGCCTCCGACTTAGTCAAGCTTGGTAATAGGCAGTGTGTCAGATATCACATCTGGCACACTGTGTAAACTAAGCCTGACTAGCACCTAAAATGATCACCATACCCGCTAGTCTTTGCCTGGCCTCTATCCTGGCTATATTTCCCATTAAATGAGCCACACAGTTGTCTCGGGTCTATACTAAATTTCACTGGGCATTTATTTTACTTATTTTTTTCATAAAAATTATCATAAACCATCCTACATATTTAGTTTATCTCGTTAGCTATGGGAAGCCTATTTTCTGACTTTAGATACCTCAGAGGACGGATAGTCCTAAAGCAAATACCTCCTTCTGCTTTTCTGAGATACTTATTTTTGTACGCAAACATTCAATACAGCAACCTAATTTAGTGTCCTACTGTATATGATGTTCCTGCAAACCCTCACAAACACTACTTGGGTTTCTACCACTTGAATGATTTCACATATTTTTCACAGCTCCATTTTTCACTGTGATCTGCGTAACAAAAACCTCTATTTTATTAATGCAGTGTGTGTGTGAACATTACATTTTCATGCATAACCACCAGTGGCTTGTAGACATGTTTCTTCTGTAAGCACAGGATCCAACTTTTATTACATGGCGGCTTCCTCGAGGAGAAAAAAAGGTTTTTTTTGACAGATGTTCCTCAACCATTAAACCACCATCAACTGAAGAAATCCAAAGGGCTCTGAAAGCCCAGTACTGCTCTACATATAAAGAAGACTACTTAGGAATACCACAAGGTATGTTGTTACAGTGAACAAAACAGCTATGAGAATCTGAAGTCCATAGATACAGACAGAAATTTGACTAGAAATGATGTGGCTACTAGGGTTAGTTAATTACATGATACAGAATAAGGGTAACAACATGTAACCTTATGTGCTTTTTATGTTCAACGTGGAGGCATGTAACAAACGTTTACTATTTCTATCAAATTTACAGTTGGTAATAATACAAGTTCTTAGTGATGGCTTTATGTTTATTTCACAAAGAAATGTTATGATAAAGAATAATTGGTTGGTAAACAACTCAATACATTATCACTCGACGTTCTGACTCCATTGGGGTCACATTTGTCCATGAATAGACCAGCTTTTATTCTCATCTGCCCTTTACTGCCTATCATTTTAAAATCATATTTTGCTGCTTCAAAAAAGATGATGAAAAGGATTATAATAGAGAAAAGAGGGCAAATATGGTGATGGATTTACTGTAAAGAACCATTTCCATTGCTAGGTTTTCTAAAGTCTTAAGAGACAGCTCAGTGTTCTGTAGATATTCCTTTGGCTGAACAGATTCCTGGAGAGGTTTAGGTATTGAATTTGACATATTTTTATAAACGTATTATATACTCCTTTATACTAAGATTTTGTTTCACGATGTGATTTGTAATTGTGCTTTCGTATGATTTAAATGCTAATCGCAGGATATCAAGTTAAATATGCCATAAACGTCCCATCAAACTGGAAAAAAGAAATACCTCGACCACTTTGTACAGAATCCAGATTTAATTATCAGGTTCAACCAAGTGCTCCAGAACTTCGGGATTTCACCCACAAATATGGATGTTATTCAAGTCGCCATGTTCCTGCTAAAGGAGTTGGTAAGTTTGTAATTTGCACAGATAAAATGTATGCCTCTGGTTATGGATTTGTACATAGACTACTGATTATACCATCCCCAGGGCATAAGTAGCACACATATTACTTAGTTACTGATCGTTTTGTCATTAACATTCTTGATAATTATTAACACCAAGCCTTAAGTATATCTCTTTTCGTTTTCTTTTAGTTCCTACTGTAGTGTTTTCTCATATCCGTAACCAAGAGAATAAGAAGTTGTTGACCACCTACCAGAGGCATTTTGGGAAAGGATATATTAACTTCTCTGCTCTAATGAATTCTTTTACTCCAGAAGAACTAAAATGTTATCTCAAAAGTATACCAATGGAAGGTAAAATGAATGGATGGATATGTACTGCATCCATAGAAAAATGTAACAGACCATTACACTTAACTCAAAGCTTGATGCGTCTCCTCTAGTGGCTTGTAAATCTCAAATATGTATGGACTACCTCACAGAAACACACGATAGGGAACGCTGCATTTGTCTGTTTGACGTTTATGGGCAGATTGGCAAACCCGTAGCAAATATAATACATTCCAAGAAAGATTAATCTAGTTTTCCAGAATAATATTTAGCACTCAGTAAATATATAGCAGCTTGGTTTAGATTGAAGAATGGTTGATATCCCATTCTGGGAATCCATTTGTAGAAAAGACTGCATATGTTCATGAGATATATTCCTGTGTGGATTAGGGATTGTGTAAAATAATACTCATCTGTGTCGGCCCAAATCATTCGGTCATTTGTTGATTCTCACATTCGGTGTATTCTGATGTCTAACCCCTTTTTTATAAATGTATAGAAAGAAGATCGCTGGAGCAGTTTATTAAAGCCCACAGTGGTGTTTCCAATCTAGAATCAAGGCCATGCCTGAAGAAAGTCTAAGAAGATGACAAGTTTCATGTTTGATCTACATCTTAAAAATATGCTCAATTAGTTCTTCCTGTTGGGTTAAAATTACCTGTGTGTGTGTGCGTTCCAACAGTTCTACTTCTGAAAAGCCTTGGTTTAAGTTTTCATTTTCCGCTACCTCAATTATTTTGATACTGCTTTTGACGGATAACACGCTGTAGTTTTGTAGTGATTTAAAGTATGTCAACGCTAGTTCCTTGCGGGAACAGGGACTACCGCTACTAGTCATTTAAAGGCAGTCTAATAAAATGTGTTTTTTGAAACCAAAGGCAAGCAGTGAATTCTGGAATTGGTTGTAAATATTTTACAGTGAAACTTGATTATGGAGAAAACGGTGTAAGAATATTTGTACATTTCATCCAGTAGAGGTTTCCCTATAATAGTTTTTCCCTAGCCTATTATTCCCCTGCTCCTTGTTACATTCATTCGTCTTTGGCCTACATCCTTACAGCCTGACTCGTATTGGTTCTATCAGTTCTCTCAAATAGTAACATAGTAATTAAGTTTGTCAAGTGCCACAAGTAGATAAAGTTTAACCTTGCTGTTGATCCAGAAGAAGGCAAAAATACCCCCCCCACACACACACACATTGAAGCATTTTTTCATTGTATCTCAAAAAGTAAAAATTACACACTTATTTATTTGCCCAGAATCCATAACTTTGCATTTTTCCACATTAAAACCTGTGATAGATCATATTGAGAATCTTTTGGTACATCTTAACCTGCAAGAACATGGAGGGAAAATGCCCCTTTTGTGACCCAGGTGACCCTACCATTTAGAAAGTCAAACACAGGCAACAAACAGTATCCGGAGGACCAACATTTTAAGCAATAAAGCTATTCTCCTGGTTATACTGGTTTATTTGTTCAGACGCTCGGCATTGAAGAAACAAAATATGGCAAAACGTGTCCAATTAAGGGTTAAGGGGGACATCAGATCGCCTATCTTCGGGATATGTAATATCTTGCTTCCCTCTCGGCCATAAGACCTGTGGCAGGGCCAGATCTTCATGGTCCTTCTCTGCAAACTTCTATAGAGAGAGGGGTTTACCGATAAAGGATAACTAACTTCACCCTCACCATAGAAACCGGACCTTTTTAGGGGATCATGTTCCACCATGGCCTTTTCTTGAATCAAAAATGCCAAATCTCTGTGCTAAATTATGCAAAAATTATAAAAAAAGAGAAAAAAATTACAAATGCGCCATATAATTCAGTTTGTGCACTGTGCCCAAACTCCAACAACCAGGCCAGAGGACCAAGCTTTCCCTTTCTCACAGGTACTTAATTAATCTTATTAGGTCTAATAGTGTGAAATTACCCCCACTAAATGTCTGCAAATGCAGATCGCTATGAATTGCTTGGAGTTTTGTAATTCAAGCTGTTTTAATGGGGTTCCCTCTCCATTAAAATACCCTCTAAAGGGGAGAAAGTAAAATAGAAACAAAAGAATAATTCCAGGAACCATAAAAACAAAAGTAACCAGTATAAGTAACTGCAAAAGTGTAACAATCTAACCTTCGCATATCTAAGGAACAAAAATAAAATAAGTACATTATAGATAAATATGACACATAAGAACTATTGATTCAATAATTCAATTTGTTAAACTAAACTTTGTGTGTTGAAAATATAATGGCCTGGAATCAAGGTGCCTGTAACAGCTCCAGCGACAGCAAGCCTCTGGGAGTTCTTTTGTGCCTGTTCTTTAAAACACAATTGTCTTCGCTACTCCGTTTCCATGCTGTACCACCAACGAGGGAGACATTGGTACAGAAGAATTTAAATCCTGAAGAATTTAAATGACTGGATTAGGTTTACACTGGAATTGTGGATTATTGGATCCATCGTCCTTATCTTTTGTTCTTATGGATTTATCATTTATTTTCTTTCATATGTATAGAATTAATTTAATTTCTTTGATGTAGAGTGGATTTTATATATGAGGGCTAGATTCTCGTTTAGGAAAGGTATTTCGTTTTCAGTGGGTGCTTGAGCCCACTTTGTTTCAGTTTTTCTTCTTCATTTGCTGTTTATGCAATGCTGCTCCCATTTGTAACTCGCAGTTCACGCTTTCCTCATTTCACTAGGTAGTACCGGTATTTATTACGCTTTTAAGTGTGTTGTAGTCAAGCCACCGTATGTATTTATTTTAATTCTTTGCAAAGAAGAACCGTAAGCAGAGGAACAGAACAATTACCCCTAGGGGACCCATCCCTGCTTTTAACATTAGAGGTATTGCATTAGAATGTGTTTTTTGGCAGCAACAGCGAGTCCTTCTGTTGTATTAAACACGTGGCCTTTTTGCTCATTAACACCACAACACACATTTAATGTGTATAGATTGTGGATTGTTTAGTATTCCAATAAACTGTTGGCATAGGGACAGCATCTTTTCAGTGGCACAATAAGGCTTTCCTCTGAGCCAAACATTACTATAAAATGTTCCTTGATATCAGATTCCATGCAATTTTGTGAAGTCAATTATTGAACTTGACCAGGTACACATTATTAGGAAAAGGGCCTTAAGGTTTCTTGCAGCAGCGTGTAATAAATCTCGATTGACAAGTGAGTTTGGCCATGTCGCCCGTAAATTGTTTAAATGCAGTGATATACGTTGGAACCAAACTTTATTTTGCACGATTAGAAAACAGCCTTGCTAATATATCAACCAAGATGGAGAGGGTTCATGTTCAATTTAATTGTACATCCACATACACTGCGTTAATTGCATGCCTATTAATTAGAAAAAAGTTTTTTTTCAATTACAAACAGGTTTTCTTTACTGCACATAATAGACACAGAGGGATATTACATAAAATAAAAGATGCTTTAATAAAGTGAGCCTTGCTGCAGTTTCAGTAATGCGAGTTTCAATGATCGCATTCAATAATTGATGGGAAACTGAGACTTCTAGCTTAGACAGCAGTCAGACCAGTTAGACAGCATGTTACCTATAAATGACTTAGACAACCACTCCCACCAATCTATTTCTTAAATTGCTGGCTGTTTTTATAAAATTAGAAGTTGATGAGCTGGGCCAGACTTGCAAGCAACAGAAGAAGAATCCTGGTGCGGACCCGTGCCAAGTCTTGCTCTTTGGGCTTGATTCAGTGACGCATTTAAACCTTAATCGGTGTTAATGGGGGTTGATAATGCATGGTTTTGTGATTAACCCCTTAATGACAAAGCCTGTACATGTACGGGCTCAAAATGCATTGTTTTCAATGGGTTTAGGGACCGCCCATTGTCCTTAAGGGGTTAAACACAAAAAGGCATCAACTGCATTCCAGACTGTCAGCTAAAAGAAAAAAGGTATATTGAAATTAAGTGAATCAATGAGGGCAATGACCATTATTGCAACTTAAATGAACTTTACATATATGTTCTAGAACATAAAAAACATCAAGGATACGCAAGTCATGTCTAAAGAAGCTGTGCATGTGAAACCACACAAGTAAACAAGTGACAATGCCAACACAAGGACTGTAGCATAAAATCATGGCAAAATGATTCTCCTACATGCAGTTATATGACACTTTCTCCATTATTTACATAGGAATGGCTTTTAATCCAATGAAATATTTTCATGTACGTTTTAGTACATTGGTTGATAGACACTGTAAGCTCCAAAAAGCACACACACACATATATATATATACATGTATATTTGCTCTTTCCGGACTAGGACTATTTTCAAAGGCCAGGGTTTTTAAGGTAATTTTTACTATGTATTTGCTCAACAGACGAGAAGCTGTTGCAGGATAGGACAGTGTTTCCCTAAGATCTCAGAAGAGATCACCATCCAAACACGTCAAAGACACATCAAATACATAAGTTCAACAACAGATAATAGTTGACATAATGCATAATGACATTTGTCGGTATGACCATCAGTAGGCAAGATGTAGCAGTTTACTGGGGTTTGTATAGGACTAGGAATTAGAAAAGGTGTTAAATTCAGGAAACAGAGCAGAGGAAGAGGACTCATCAGAGGAGGCAGCTGTCGAAGGATCTCTTATGCTGTGTAGGACAGTGGACCAAGGACATCTCCAATGACGGAGTGGCAGAATGGACCCCCCAGTCCCAACCGGTGGTCTACACCGCTGACGCACCTTCAGGTATATAACAACCTTACCATGTAATGACTAATAGAAATATTAAAAAGTTCTGATCCCTGAGGCACCCCACTAGAAACAAATCCTTCCTACGACTATACATCACTATACAGCCTTCTGTTTCTCACTATAAGACTATGTTTTTACGTTTTGACATAAATACAAAAAATACAATGCTGAATATTATCCCAATCAAACTAATGCTAACCCACATCCCAAATAATAAAGTAATACCCATAAATCAGAACCAACTATACAGCTAATACACTAGGGATGGGTGATCAAGGAGTTAAGTTTGGAACAGGGACATTTTATTTCATTATATATGTACACCGATCAGTCATAACATTATGACTACCTGTCTAATATTGTGTAGGTCCCCTTTTGCCACCAAAATTGCCCTGAGCCGTCCAGGCATGGACTCCACTACACCTCTGAAGGTGTGCTATGGTTTCTGGAACCAAGACGTTAGCAGGAGATCCTTTAAGTCCTGTAAGTTGCAAGGTGGGGCCTTCATGAATCGGACTTCCCGCAGATGCTCGATTGGATTGAGATCTGGGAAATTTAGAGGCCAAGTCAACAACTTGAACTTGTGTTCCTCAAACCATTTCTGAACCATTTTTGCTTTGTGAAAGGGCGCATTATTCTGCTTAAAGATGCCAATTGTGATACCTACCGTGTCCGCCGCGGTCCCTTGCCGGTCTGCCACTGGTGGGTGGCACTTGCGCGGTGATGCACACCTGTCCTCTCAGTGTAACGTGCGCTCGGCACGTACACAGAGGGAAGTGCACGTCGACACGGCACGCTCACGGCGGACGCATGACGACATGCGAGCCGCCGTGGCACGCCCACAACGCGTCTGCAACTATGATCGAGCCGCCGCGACCTCCGCCAGCTTGCCGTTGCCAGACAAGGCCACCTTTTTTCATTGCTCCATGGTCCAGTTCTCATGCTCACGTGCCCATTGTAGGCGCTTTTGGCATGGAACAGGGGTCAGCATAGTTAGCCTCCCAGATATACCATTGTCTTGAGGGAGATGTGAAGACAAACCCAATATTTAGTATACAGAACTGTGAAATTTAGAATTTGAGCAAAGTGACATATCAAACATTAATTTTATGTCCTACAGGGCAGATTGAGTAAGGCAAATGGCTCTTATCTGTCACAAATTGCTTCATTTTTGGAATAAAGAATGATTGTCCAGACTAAGTCCCAGAGGGCTGGAAATATCCCTGACAGTAACTATGTAACACATTACTTGGTGATAAATGCAGTTATGTTAATGCAGCCTGAGGATTTTCGCTTTCTTGTTTTCCCTTATTTCAAGCCAGCACTGCCAGCATTTGATGAGCAAAAAAGGTCTTTTAAACCTTTTTTTTAAAAAAAAATTCTTTTGACATGTTGACACATAACTACGCGATAAAAGCCTCTAACAATGTTGCCAAATCCTGATCTGTAGACTTACCAAAGCCAAGTTGCCCTTACTTAATGTGCCCTGTTTATCACCTATTTGAAAAGACATTGTCAGGCTGTGTGTTGTGTAAACATTTCTGTTGAGGGCTACTTAGAAACAGTTACTAGTTCCTAGCTGTAAAATGGAACAACAGTAGGAGGGCCACTTGTATTGCAGACAGAACAAATGATAATTAAGATCCACCCGTTTGTACAGCCTGGCATTCCTTTCATAAATCACCGCTTAATAACATAGATAACGTACCGGTCGCCGACAATTCCAAGAAACTCTACTTTTGTATGTAGTTCAGGCTAGAAGCAAATGCACTTTCAGTGTTTGACAAACTATGACACTGTACATATATTTTTTAATCCTTTAGATGGCAAGTGACTCCGAAACTTCTTGCAGAACATGAAAACAACAAATTATACCTGCTAGGAGACCAGAATGAATACTTTTTGGTTGCCAGAGTAGATCTCTTTTTCCATTTATGTCGCTGGAGCATTTCTTCTAATGAGGTTAATTTGTGACCTCATATGGTGTGCCTGAGTTTTAAAGTTGACAGGTTGGCTTATATTGAGCACTAAAACCTTTCAATTATTGAATTTGTATATTTATTTGGTATAGATGTAAAATAAATGAGTACTGCAGTAAGAAATAATACTGGACTAAAATTCCATTTTAAGGACAAACTTTTCAAGAGCATCAACCACCCCTAATCAAAAGCATTAGTTTGATATAGGAAGCTGAATAAAGGGTCAGGAAGCTTTGATGGCCAAATTGTATGCAAGGTAGACAAGTACAACAAAGTATACAAGACAACCAAATGTACATTACCTATAGCAGTTGCATAGATGGTGGACCAACTGAGCTTAGTCCTGCTGAATAAAAAAGTGAACACATTTCAACAGGGCTTGGTGGTAAGGTGACCGCATCGGTTGTTTTCCAGGGCACATAATACTGACCAGCAGTATGTGGAACATATAAGCTGATGAAAGGGATTTACTCAGTTACACAAGCCACATACTCCAAGGCAGTAATCTACCCATGCTGATCCGAAAAATGTGATAATAATGTGTCCTAGAAATGAAGGCTGACTTTTATGCTCATATAGCATATCCGGTGGCTGGATGCACACTGCAGCACCTGACTTGCCCCTGGAGTTCCATATTGGGTATGTGTGGTGCTCTTGGCTTTGCCTGGTGTGCCAGATGTCCAGTCTGGGCGTCATCCCAGTTACAGGAGCTATTTGGTCACTTTATCATGACATGCGCAGAGCACACTAAAGAGGGAATTGGTAAGAGAATTTGGAGCCGAGCTATCATTTGGATTTTAGGTTCCCCAAACTGCACAATTCTCAGTTTAAAAGACAAGCTATTTTCTAAATTCACATGTGCCCATACTGGCAGGGCTGTCTCAACAGCATTGTAGCCCCTGGGCCAAGCAATGTACCGGGCTCCTATTATTACAATTGTTTTATATAGCTCCATCATATTCCGACTCATCCTCCCCCCAAACAAACGTGATGTAAAGTGAGAATTAATCAACTTAAAATCATTATAAGACTTGAAAAATAACTTTTAATCATATAAATAATAATTAATTGGTAAACCATACGGTATATTAATCCACAAATGTTTGTGAAATTTTCTGTTTAGAAACTGAGAGGCTGTTTATGTGGTGCCACAGGAGTCCTGGTTCACGGAGAAGCAGATAGAAGACACAGGGGAAAAAAAAAGAATACAGAAGAAAAAGAAGGAAGAAGCAGTGTGCCCCCAGTATATCTGGGCTCAAGGCTGGCACCTACCTTGCTTAGTCCTGGCCATGATGAGGCCCCTAGAACTTGGGCAACTGCACAGTGGGCCCATGCACTGCATACTGGGGTTTATGAACAAACATAGAAACCCTAAAACATTATATGAAAGACTAAACAGAGCAGGAAATAGTTAATTATAAATAAAATAAAATAAAAATGACTTAATTTATTAAAATACAGCCTTAGACATTTAATCCTGCCTGATTGGGCCCCAAAGCTTCCAATCTGGCAAAACTTAAAGTCTTTGAAGATTTATTTTAATGATTTAAAGGTTATATTTTATTAATAGATAGTTAACCCTGTATTGCTCTGCCGTTTAGTTTTTCATATCTTATTTCTAGAAAGCAACAGTTGTAAATATTGGGCAAGGGCATTTCATCCGTATCTATAGCAACTGCTCCACTTTTAGAAATGCTCCAAAATTAGTTCTCATACGCTTTAACATTTTACTGACAGTATTTTTAAGTATTTAAGTTAAGGGTAACAGCTTGCATATAATTAAATACATGATACCAGGCTGAAGACCTGTTTTAACCCTTTGTGCTAGCTGTGTGAGGTTTGTTTTAGTTACAACTAACCATCTATGCTTTAAATAATTAATATTCTTTTCCTCTTAGCTTGTTTAATCCCATAAGTGAGGTGGAGAGAACTGGGAGCTGCACTGAGGGACCTCTTTTGTGGTTTAGTCCCTAGAGGCAGGTAGACTGGAAACCAGGAGCAACCTGGTGTGAGGATAAACAGTAAAGCCATGCAGAGGGAGGGGAGACTGGTAACTGCTGGGAGGGTGTAAATGGTAACCACAGGCCAGCAGTGCCAAGAGACCACACACAACCACGCTGGGCACGGGCTCTGCTCCTCCATGATTGTGCCTGGCACCTGTATGAACTAACTGCACATATGCTACACATGCCACCGCTCTACAAACACAGCCTGACTGCCGCACATATCTAACCTGACCATGTATACCAGGAGAAAGGCGAGACCCAGCTCTGCACTGGGCAGGCTAGAGACCTACAATGTGCCCAGGTAAGCAAATGACAAATAATATGAATACTGCCGGCATCTGAGTTGGCTTTGAATTATGATGTTGTGCAGGCAGGTTACTGTTACCAGGGAAAGCTGATTAGCAACTTATATGTAGCACTATAGTTGTACTTGTTAATATTATACAGAATATATGTACACTATGAGGGTGCTACTCTATGCATTATACATGGTAAATATACTGATTAGTTGTAGTGGATAATATTATGCAGGCTAGATGTTGAGCTGTGCATGATGCTATACATGGTAACGGTGTGTATGAAGTAATAGTATACAGAGTATAGGGTTATACTAAGATCTAAGGGTGATGTTGTAGCTGATACAATTATTCATTGTAAGGGTAATATGACGTTAAACAGGGTACTATTGGTAATTTTTATATCTGACATTATTGCACAATCCAGGTTAACCACTGTATCTGACAACATGATTGTAATATGTATCAAAATGCACCGGGCAGCTATTATACAGCTGCAATAAACTATTTTATGACAAAGCATAATGTGGTAAAAGTCTGAAAATGTACAATGCATTTTTTTGACATAGAGTGGCCAGCGATAAGTTATAATTTCTAACTTGATAAATTTCCGCTAAGGGTATTATCTGCCGCTCTTTATTGCCTAAAAATCCCATATATGTGGCTTAACCCCTTCAATACTGATGGCTTTTAGTACCCCAATTACAGTATGGTTTTTACCACATTTAACATATGTGGTTTTAATTAAGATTCCCCTTTTCCGTGTATGATGTACCCACACAGAAGTGTATTAAGTCCATGATAAAACCATGAGCCTTATCTGCAATTTTATAGGAGGTGTTTGGGAGTATGTGTCACAGGACAACAAAACTCAGTAAGCATGCAATTTATTTATAACAACATGCAATTGGTATTTAATGTAAGCCTAAGAAAATATATAATTTATGAATATATGCTTGCATCCTGTCTATAAAAGATCTCTTTATAAAAGAGAATTAAAAGTATTCGATTAGCATTGTAAAACTAGGGTCGCCCCGCGCTTAAATGGGAGACACAGTGTATATTGACAATGCAGACCCCAACATGCCAGGTGCCTGGGTGATATTGCTATTCAAATGCTTTTTGGATAATGTAGACAGCATTGCTTTTGTAAAAGTACCTCTAATATTTAACCTTGAAGAAATGAGGCTTCTGTTGTGTTGTTGAGTAATGACAATCGCTACGGTAAGTCAAAGATTTTGTAAACTTTATTGGTTTCCCTTTGCCTTTTTAGCAAGTATGTTATTTTTAAATTAGTAATATTGTCAGTACCATTCTGTATGTGAATTGTGTTGGCGTTTTCTACAAAGTTGTAGGAGTCCATGCAACAGACTCCAGTATGCATTTAAGTGGTCAGTTCTCAGCATCAGCTGCCCTCCTCCTCCAGAGTCTGACATTCCTTGTCACTGAGTGGCTGCTTTAAGCAGCCAATCACAGGCAGTTAAGTGTTCCCACTGAAATAAATGAGGGTGTTTTCCATGCATGTGCACAGGAGTCTGAACGGACCCCTACATTCACCAAGCAGCACTGGAGCTCACTGGTGGTGAGTATATCATATACACGAAATATAGCGGGGGTCTATACAAGGAGCACAGGCATATACGGTATGTAGTCCCTTCAAATGTTCATAGTGTCCCAGGGACCATGCGGATATCATACCTCTTAAGGTGCATAGGAGAGCTAGTGTGTATTTTTAAAAATAATAAACAATTTTGGACCTCAATGTCCCTTAGGTCATTTTGGTTAATGTATATGTATTTTTAGGCCTTTCTTAGGTTTTTCAAGTTAAAGAATTCACTTAAAGTCTATCAAAGAAAAACAGAAAAATACATGTTTTGCATGATATCAATTTTACAAACTACCTTTTTTTAACAATAGTCTTTTTAGTGAAATAAGACAAACAGCTGTAAAATCCCAGCTCACTCATCAACGAGCAAAAACTGCAGTGGGAGCTCCAAGATTCCAGACGCTATCTCCAACTTGTTACATAGAAGAACCTGAAGAGCAGGAGCAAAGCCAACCGGAATGGCTGCAGAAGGCTCTGATAAAGGGCCAACATAGAAGACATTCACTGGCAATGGTAGACAATATAACAGAGAAAGAAAGATCCTCCGATCCAGCCAAGAGTCTCAGAAAAGAGAAGGTAACAATTCTACATGCATTAAAACTATGATTTCTTGTATTATAGAAAGTATATGATATAATTTATAGTTTCTCTAATAGTGCCATCATTCAAACAGCATTGGGGCAGTTTAAAAACAGAAAGGGTCTGGACACAAATAACTAACATTTTCTACCCTGTGCCCTTTGGAATAAACACAAGTTAATTTTTGTTTAAAGTTCAGACACAGGTAAGTTTTGTTTCGCCTTTCTTCTGCGCACACAGCATTTTTCATAAGAAACAAAACTTATCGCGCATTCTGTAATGTCATTTACCTGCGTATATTTCCAAATGACTAAGAGTTGAAATATTTATCTTGATCTATTGCGCATGCAAATGTTACACCTACACTTCCATTCACAAGTTTAGAAGTGTCCTTGATTTTGAAAGGAAAGCAAGAATTACAGTGTGGCGGCTGTTAATGTTGTAACTGCTGATTTATCTTCATATGTGTCATATGCGTCCTTTATCACTCCCATCACTCCTGTGTCCCAATGGCACATTGTGTTCGCTAACCAAGTTTAAGTTTAAATGGCCAATTGATCATTAGAAAATTATTTTTCGTGAAAGCAGCTGAGTGACCCCAAACTTTTGAACAGTAGTGTACATTTATTTTGCACGAATGTTATACATATCATTATTGGTAATATACTTCGGTAAAATAAAATCCGAACATTTTAAAAGTTTTTTTTTTGTTGACAGATTGAACACCAAATGACATTAGAGCAGCTACAGAAACTGAAGAATGCTTTTGAAGTAGGTACATCATATTTCATTCTGCTTTTATAAGTAAAAAAAAAACTAAACAAAACAACAATACTTTTAAATATAAATTAATATAATGTATTTTTCTCCCTGTGAACCTGCGTTATAGATTGAGGTAGACAGCAGACGTTTCTGTATTACCAAAATGCAATGTAGTGCCTTCTTGTACTTAGAACCTAAGTTCTTGTTACATTATTCCCAATTTCATCAAGATCCATTTGGGTTTCATATTAATAGGTTGTGTTTTAGAGTTTAAGGTTATGGGTACATACCTGTATATACTGTAATACTAGACGATTGAATGAATAGTTGGCATTTAAAAATAATTTTATCTATTGTGTGCATGTTGTTGATGCGGATATTCTACTGTTTTTGACATAAATAAAGGAGACAGGCCTTTCACGCATTAGAGATTCATGCGAAGAATAACAGCCTTGCTCTGTGGCTAAAGAAATGTAATAACAGCATGCTGTCTAACTTGAATTTCAACCTCTGTACAAACACAACATTTCATGACGTACTCCTCTGCTAACAATGTTGAAGGCGTCTTAGATGGTACATTAGTTATCCTAGATTGCGGCAATCACCTGTAAAGACTTGTTGTGATTAAATGACAGATCAGGCTGTTTTAAACTTAATATATTTATCAACCACGCCAAAATGGGTAAAATAGCCTTCCAACTATAGTACATCATGTATACTTGCGTGACTCGTATCTTGGCACGTTGTAGGTGTTGTAGTTTAACAGATGGAGATACACAAGCTTACCATGTGTGATTTGGTGAAATTTAAACTTGCATGGAGTAGGCATATGGCTGTCCAGAACACAAGACAATACATTTTTAGGTTTTTACAAGAAAAATGGGCAGAATAGATGGGCTTAACGTTTTTTCTTTGTTGTCAAAATCTGTGTTTCTATATACCGTATATTCAAGTTGTTCAAAGAGGAATACAATTTCTATGGTTATGGAGTATTTCTCAACCCTGGACCTTGCAAAGTGCTTTAAGGGCACGTGAATTGACTATATTGATTTGGTGTTTGAATGGTGAATAAACCAATAATAGCTTTTATCCAGGTCATTTAGATTTTCTTGCCATGACTTGCTCACAATACAGTTGAACATGTGGGTTCACTGAACACAACAAAATTGGAACAATGGTTTAATACATTGTTACTATTAATTTAGTAGTTTTTCTTAAAATTAATGTATAATAATATCCTGTAATAACCATATTTAATTTACACCGCAATAAATGTTATATTTATCAGCTGATGTATTGATTTTTTATCTCAGGAGCTTGAAAAGAAGGGGCAACAGTCAATTGATGTAGAGAAGTTCAAACAGATTGTAAAGAAATGTTTAAAATTACAAGGAAATGTGAGTATTGCCTGGAAATGTAATTTTGACATATTTGTGCATTAAGTATATGAAATAAGCAAAGGTTGGTCTGTTTGCTAAATATCATGTATTGAAGGCTGAACTTCAATGCCTCCTGGTGAACCAGGTGTCACATATATATAATATTTCCCAGTCCTTGCAGTTGTTTTCCATCTTGATGTCTCAGGACTCATGACTTTGACACAATATATTCTTTTCATTTCATTCAGAACGATGAACTGATTGAAAAACTCTTTATGAAAATAGACTTTGCTGCCAAGGGCAAAATCCATTGGGTAAGTTACAAGACATCTATATATATATAGGCATAGGCCTGTGGGAGGCAGGTGATAATAATTTGGTGACACAGTTGTGTGGGACCCATATGAATTTCCCATTCAGGCCATTGTCTACAAAACCGATGCACAAGTGTCCAAGAACAATTGCCATTATCTGTACACATTTCCAATGATCTAAGATGTTGGTTGTATTTTCAGGAAGAATTTTGCACCTACCTGCAGCTAGACTACTCTGAGCTGGAGGAATTACATCAGAGACGCAAACAGATAAGCTTTACATTGCCTGCTACGGTCCAGCAGATCATTCATGGCAGCCCAATCCTCCGTGTTTTCCCAATGCCAGATGACACCTTGATAGTAATGAGGGACGATGGGCATATATACTTTTGGTCTACACAGCTCAAACTGAAACGTGACAAAACAATATATGTAAGTACCATTTAGCATTACTTTTTTTTTGCTAGAGTCACTTTGGACGTATACATAAATGCTTAGACCAAAATGCAAGAGGAGAGGAGAGAGAGGCGCTTAGAGAGAGAGGAGAGAGAGGCGTCGAGCGGGTAAGCGAAAACCACTCGGCGCCCCTCTCTCCTCCGCTTAAAAAAAAAAGCGCCTTCAAAAGTGCCGCCTGGGGCAATTGCCCCACTCTGCTCCATTGTAGGGCCGGCCCTGACTCAGATCCATTTATGTGACGTGTGCACAGTGAAGTGCTGCCCTAGGTTTGCCCCAGGGCAATGTCCTCAGCCTCACCCACCATGGACGCTGTCACCTCTGGTTTGTGACTTTTAAAGTAGTGTGTGGAGGCTATGCAGGCATTGTGTAAATGGGACGTTTGGGGAGATTAAAGATCTATCTTATTGACTATTTATAAGTAAGCGTTTTTGTAGAAGTCGAGTCCTAAGACTGTCTCGTTTTTGTGGATCAGTATCTTAATGGTTCGGGAGCAGCTCCAGGCATATTACATCTCAGACCTGTGATAATAGTGAGTGGAGGACACATGGACTATCTCTGTCTGTCTCTCTCTGTCTCTCTCTGTCTGTCTCTCTCTGTCTCTCTCTCTCTGTCTCTCTTTCTCTCTTATATATATATAAATGATGCAGCCACTAGTCACTGAAAAAGATACTATTAGTATATATTGTACCTGTGCATACTCATCCACACTCTCTCAGTAAAGTAAATCAGTAGGGTGATTAGATTACAGAGAAGGTCATGTAAGGAGTTAGTGGCTGGAGATCTTGAAGGTTGGTAGAACAGAAGTTCTCTATTAGAATACTGATACGAGACAGACAGATTGTACGCCTCTCTGAATGGGTGGGCTTCGAGTATTTAAAGTGGTAATATGTAACAAGTAACACTTTGGAGACATGTATGGGAGAAACTAATAATGGCTAAAAAGCATCTTAAATTGTAGAAAAAGCAAAGAGGGCAGTTCGGAGAGTATTTGGGGATAACAGTGTTGAGATAAAGTGTTGTTTAGGGCCTTTAGGAGTTTAGATTTTATTGTGGACGGTATGGGGATCCAGTGGAGGGACTGGTAAAATAGGGTAGCAGAAAAAGCAGCACGACTGGATGAGGTTGTTAAAAATGAATAGGTCATAAACAGGGAGCTTGTTGCAGACAGTGCGTGCATTCCATAGGAATTTTATTAGGAACCTTATTCATTTTCTGGTCTAATATAAACTAATACATAACTGCTCATGACTTGGCAGACTAAAGGTTTGGTTATGTCATGCTTTGAAACAGAATCATAGGATATTCAGAGGTACTCAGCTGCGTCTCTGGCACATACACAACGATGTAATTTGTAACATAATGTGAGGACTGAGATCAGAATATAGTTGTATTCTTTTTAACCTCACAACTGGCATATTCTATCGTTACCATTAGTTTTGCCTTCACCATATGAGAATGCTATCTAGCAAAAGCGGAAAAAAGTTGCACAATAGTCTTCAGCTTGATTCAATGACTCATTTAAAATATAGACAAACATAGACAAGATTAAACACACTAAAATCGTACTTACTGTACTAGTCTGCACTTCAACCGCCAGGGCACAATTCCAAAAACAGAAAGCTATGCTCTCATAGTCACAGAACAGCATGAAACCACTGAGAAGTACAGGTTGTTGCCACAGAGGTTGTTGCCACAGAGGAAGCTCATCACAGCAAGAAATGTAACACTGTGAGGTTGAGATTTACCTCTCTTAGTTTTTGTTTTGCAGCCAACAATATCCAAAAATGTAATTGTCAAATATATCAATAACAATTTATACTCGCAACCCATTCAATAACAGCTTTCTTTCCGTTTCCTGTGGATTTCAATGTAGCTTTTTTAACCAGCAGTTGTCTAGAATCCATGATTGCTATTTAAGGCTGGATCTCATACCATGCATTATCAAGGTTTAAGGTTTAAGGATTAGATTGATCATTGCCCTGACCCCGTGTGTGTGGCCCATGACATGCAGTTTGGCAAGACCTGCAGTGTGCAAATGAAATGAAACAGTGAAAGAAAATGACAAATAACTTTATATATACTTTCATAGCTTTTTTTGGCAAGCACCTGTTCTCAAAGCAAACAATGTAATAAGAAATGAATAAATCAAGGCAAATCTATTTAATTTTTGATCTTTTAAATTAGTTCTGATGACAGCACCTTGATTATGTTTCAGGAAAAAAGTGTGAAAAAGATGCCGAAATGGGTGACTGATTTTACTATAATGACTCAGTATAATAAGTTGGTTTTGGGAACTGGGTAAGTAAAACATAAGTGTCGTTTATAATTCCCAGATGACCTGGTGGAAATGGTTATGTCACTGGAAAACCGAAGCTTTGGCCTATGTTATGATGCAGAAAGTTATGTCATAGATTTTGTGAATGCAGATTTCAGGGCTGATTTATAGCAGGGTCATGTCAGGTAAAGGCTGAAGATGAAGTAATCCTTGCTGTCCGCACAAGCTCCTAGGTTTGATTAGAACATAAAACATCAGTCAGCAATCGATGAATCTAAGTTTACAAAACACAGAGTAATGCTTCAAAATTAGGTGACACGATTTTATAAAATCAACTCGTATAAAAGCCATGTTCATATTTAATAGTAGACCTACAGATGCTCCCCGTGTACCTTGTCTGGTCCATTGTCCCTGGCATCTAGGGAGCAGAGTTGGAGATATGTGCCTGCAGTTTTATAGTTTTTATCCTATGCCACTGAAGGTGACAGACAGTAGAAGGTAAATGTTTAAAGGCTATTCTACTGCCTGCTGATGGTCCCAGCATTGATCTGCATTCCTAAGAACTTCCCGGGACAGGACTAGTACCACATTAGGGAAGGATTAGCTGGGCATAGAGATGGTGCCAACTCCAGACAGCCTTTAGAAGGTGTGGAGAGGATTAGATTGGCATGGCCAAACACCACCCGCTTACCTGAAGAAAGAAGAAACTGGTCCAGAGATCCAGAGAATGGCATCACCCTGAGACTCAATGTCAAACCTGGGCAGTTCACAGATATGGAGATCACCTTTTACTGCAGAACCAAGAACATGAAGCCCAGCCAGTTAGAAATTAGATCTCTGCTCTCTAACTCACCGACTGTTGAACAGTTAATCCATACAAAACTTAATCTCCCCATAGAGTGTTAAAAATGAGTGTAGGAGGAAGAAAATAGGTTAAACTTGATGGACTTTGGTCTTTTTCCAACCTTATGAACTATGTTACTATGTTACTATGATATATTAATTGTTTTGTGGGAAGTAACAGCTTGCAATATACATCTATGCACAGAGACCGAGAGATCCAACTCTATGAATTATCAAACCTGGAACCGTACTGCCAAATCACCGGGCTGGAGACTCTACCTTTAAAACTAGACTACTGGTAAAGTATGATTGCAGTGTCTCTTCTCTTGATTTCATAAATTAGGAGAACATCTGAGGTTCAGACATCAACGTGTACTTTAAGCATTCTGTAGAATATTCATGGGAAGTGCACAGGACAATTTATTTGTCATAGTGGAAATGACACCAGAAGAATATTATTCCAGGCTTCCCTTGTGGTTATATGGTGAATTGCAATCAAAAGCTTAGCTAATGAAACAGTCCAGGGTCAATTCTACACTTTTACTGATGCCTGTCCAGCACAGAACAGCCAAGCAAATGAGAAGAGGGGGGACCTGCTTCTTAGTGTGCAATAAAACCAGGAATTTAAATGAAAACTTCAAATAGTTTACAGTTTCTTAACAGTTTCTTGACAAAAAGAGGCATATTGACTGCATCATTGAGGTGACCTCTCAGCTTCATTATAACTGATTGGTGGTCGACACTGTTGAGATTCTCCTAAAAGAATAGATAGAAAACATAGTAAGAAAGCTCTAGCATGTGTAAATATATACTTTGTAATTTCTACCAAGCAGGTAGGCATACTTGGCAGAAGGTTTGATATGCATTAATCTACCAGGAAAATTACTATTACTCCGGCAGATTTATATTTCAACTTCTTGCATTCACATCTACCCAAGTGCCTCTATGGGCTTATTGCATTGTGAATCCCATTTTACTTTCAGGATAGATTTAGTAAAGTGGCATATTAAAATGGTTTAATATTTTTCAAATATAGAATTTAAATAAGAATATTAATGCTCTTTACTTCTCTTTTAGTGGGACAGACACTGATGAATGTATGCTTTTCTATGGTGATGACCAGGTAGAGTCCCTTTATAAACATGGATAAAAAATACTGTATTTTACTTACTAAAGTATTTAATTAAACCTTCCAGTGAACATTTTCAGATGTTCTTAGTGATATCAAAGTCAGGACATTCTTAAAATTCCACCCTTTTCTGAGGGTTTTCCCCCCTCAAACTCACTTTATGTGGAACCTCACTGAACCAAGCTGGTCCTGAAATTGCCATTAGATGATGTTGACGTGTTTTGCATAGGGTCCACACTGGCTTTAGTCCTCAAGTAGGGCTTGTTTTATGGCATCCTCATAATGATTTAGGTTTCCCTTCCTGAAGATGCATGGTTCCACCCACAGGACATTGCATGGTCAGAAGTATGAGGACAGCAAACAGCCCTTCTAATTAGTAGATATTGAGTAAGGTCAAACGGTTATTTCTTATATTTCTTATATATATAATATATATATATATATATATATATATATATATATATATATACTTTTGCAATTTATTTTGTTTCTTCATCAGGGTTGTGTGAACATTTTACATTTAACATCTGTAGGAGAAACACTGAGGTAAGAAAGTCTACAACAGCAAACACTAAAAAATGTACCAAGCTTTCATAAAGTCTAGACTATAAGTAAATACGTAAATTTAAAGGAGCTATTGGGACTTCAGATAATCCCTATTAAAGGGATATTTTTAGTTCTGCAAAGGAGGTGATAGTTTGAGGGAACCTAACAAGGAATACCATGTGTTCAACTGTCTTATGTGATAGGACAATGATTAAACTGGTTTCTGGAGGATATATACAAATTATGAAATGCATATAATTTATAAGCAAAACTGATTATGTCATTTCATCCCTAGAATATGGAAAAAGATGCCAAGGCTGGATAGCTGTATGCCTACCATAGGCATCGACAGTACAGTGCTGTCCACTCACGTATCTTTCATCCGTTGGAAAGTACACAATGATTGGGTAACACAGGTACCAGAATGTTGCTGTTTCTCCAAGATAAATGATAATAAAGTTAAGCAATGTTGCCTGTCTGGTTGTATATTTGTATTATTGAAATCTGGAATTTTCCTTAATTATTATTTTTAATTATCTCTTAATTGCATAGCACCAGTAGGCTCTGTAGCACAATGAGCTTAATCATTAAAATGACGTATTCCTATAATACAATGACTGGCTGGGATGTCACAAATGTATCATTAGTGTTGTTAATGTATCGTTGCGGTCTCTGCTGTTTTTCTTCCTCAGATGAAATACTACGACTCCATTAAAGCTGTCATTTCGGCCTCCAATGATGAATCTACTGCTTTAGTAATAGGTATTTTCCACGTTAACCTTTATATTTCTTCCATAAAATATCATGCAACGGATGCATTCTTTCCGAAACTAGCGCAGAAATAAAGAATGCATCTCACAGATATTTTTTAAAAGACACATCTGGATAACCTAAATTACTGACAAAAATTATAAGGGCAAGAGACTGCATATTTTAAAAGGTAACCAACCTTTAATGGCATATGGGATACATTTTCCGGAATAATTTTACTGTATAAATGTATCTAGGTTGCACCATCGGGACAACAAATATAGACCAGCAGATGAAAGATATAAGAGAACTTGCAAAGGATACCAAGAGCCGACGTACACAGGTCACAGCTGGACCACCCCAGAAGAGGGCTGCTGGAGATCAGACTGTGTTCCACGTGTACAAAGGAGTGAAAACGTTCGCCTTTTGCAAAAAGAATAGTCTTGTTGTGACTGGGGGAATGGACAGAATAATCCGCATGTGGAATCTCTATGTGCCAGAGTAAGGCTATTACCTGACTTCAAAATCATATAAATGATAATTTTTTTCTTAATTTTGTATCTGCTGTAATACTTGGTGGGAGTTCTCAGGGTAGCAGCGCCTCTGCTGAATAACCAGAGGCAGATAGTCCTATTGGGAGATCAGGCTCTCCAGCATGCCACTTCTTATTGGGCTAGTTGGGCCTTGTAACTGGCCCATATACACTATGGAGCACTTTGCCGAGCCAGCACAGCCTCCATGGGGACCTTACGCTACACCACACATGCAGTGCACTAGGATATGATCTCAGAATGATAGACAGAGGGCATGGTGGCAACTGGTAGGGGGAGGAAGCTGAGGCAATGCCCTGGGTCAGGCCAATGGCGGTGCCCAGCCAAGATAGGTCTCCCTTTACTGCTGAGTGCCAGCGTATGACATCTTAAGGATGTGTGGTGCCAAGTACAACATGCAATGGAGAAGATTGTTCCAGCTCAGCACAGTCCTCCACTTCAAAGCCCTTAAAACAGCTATTATGTATGACTACAAATGAATGCTTTGAAGAAAGACAATACCATTCGATTATATGTGCGTCTTGATTATAATGAATGAATAATGAAGGCAAAATATTGTGTTTTAGACGATCGACAGGAATGCTAAGAGGCCACACTGCACCTATCTTTTCCGTTGATATATCTCCAGAGGAAAACAAGATATTTTCCATTGCTATGGACTGTACTATAAAGGTATGTTAGTGTGCGTGTGCGTGTGCGTGTGTGTGTGTATAACATGGCAATGTGACATTTTTATTCAAACAGTGTGAGCGAGTCTGTGTACAGAATGATGGCAGGGTCTGAGTGTTTTTTTTTTCTTGCCCCTGGTCAAAAGGTACGAATTTCTTTCAGTTCAGGCTAGTTTTTAAATCTTGCACCAGAATCACACTTTTTTTAATAACCTCCATGTTCAAGAACTTCAGCCTTTTTTGCCATACATTACTCAGTCCCTGGCACTTCCCTCTTGCTTGCTGTTGTCCCATTCAGTGAGCTACTGTAGTCTGCGCTAGAAGAATGTATCTGTCGTGTTGTTTAAGGTGCTTACTGACCTACAATACCATAGTTTTTGAATGAATTCTCCATGAGCTAACAGCACTTGTAATTTGTCTGTTCCTAACCTTGGTTTCTGGATTATTTCTGGTCCCATGGATTGCTTATTGGACCAGTTCAGGTCTAGAACCTTGGAAAACTATAGTTCTTGCAAAAAGTCCAGTGAAAGGCCTTGGAAACTTTTACTGTTGGTCTTCATTTGTGTCTGCATAGAGTCCCTCTCCACTCCTGTAAACAATTATTTATTCACATTGGGCTCACATCACATGGTTTTTCTTGCTGTGGGTCAGAGCAGGGAGCTCCATGTTGACAGCAAGTACACGGTAACCTTGTTGTTTAAAGTAAGTTTTCGGTGGCTACTGATCACCCTGAATCACCCATTCCACTCACAGTTGCAGCTGGACTTGCCTTTGCCCGCAATGATGTTACTGGTAGTAATTAGGAAAGGGACAAAAGAGACCCTTTTAGCAATACTTCTACAGCCATGGAGAAAAATGAGCAGGCTTTTCCATTGATGACAATAATATCATATTTTGCTAGCAGACCTTAAAAAAAAATAAATGAAAAACCATTCTAAAGCTTTACATAGATTTGGTGCTCCCTAGTGGACTTTCTGTTCTTTTCTTTCCTAAGCAGAGGGAAGTAAATAATGCTTCGTAAATTTCTTCCAAGGGATTGGCACATTTCAATTCACAAAAGGTGATTGGTCAATAATTATTATTTTATGCACACATATAAATGACAGACTACCTTATTTAGTGCACTATCATACAAATATAGTTACTATTTTGGGTTGCCTATCTATACACATTACAAACTGTTGCATCCAGAAGGGAGCCTTCTTCAGATTACCATAATATTATATATAATTATATACATTATATATATGTATATATATATATAGCGCATACAAAGAAAAACACCCTTCAAAAATAAATGCAGCAAATCATATACTGCAAAAACTGTACTGATCACACTGATATAGTGTTAAATGCCCCCTACAGTATAACATTTAATGTATGAAGTGGTATATTTTGTTGTCCCTTAAATCAACCACCTTCGACCAAAAGATTAGGTAATCTCAGTGATCACGTGACCAGGGACAGCGCTATAAGTTCACACAGGACTGCTCCAGTGGTGGTGCAGTCCCCATCACCAAAAACTAGTCCCCATCTGCATTATGTTCCACGCCGCCATGATGGATTTAACGTAATCACAAAACATGGCATCATGAACGTCATTAGGAATAAAACTGACTTAACAGGATTATTTTGTAAAATTAAACTCATTTTTTGATACAGGAATTATTTACCAGCCAGATAGTCCTAGGCACTGCATTCAATGAAGTTTGTTTTACAGTTTTATTTTTTTTTGCTGGCTTTTCAGAAGGCTCTGCATCCATAATACCTAACAGGTAGCTTTCAGGCTGTTAAACTGCAAACAAGTTTAATTTTAACGTGTACTCTTACATCCTCCATGTTTATTTAGATCTGGGATATACAGAATCAGACCTGTGTGTTCACTGCCAGCTCCAAATCCAGTGGGATTTCAGGAGAACTAACCGCTTGCGTGTATATACCGAGCATCAAAGCACTTTGTGTTACAACAGATTCAATCAACCTCCTTCAACTAAAGCTCAAGTAAGATCTGTCTTTTCACCCAGGCTTTTCAGAAGTATATAATAATGTACACAGTATTGAAGCTGCTGGATGGTATATATATATCTATATATATAGATATATATATATACATACCTCCAGCAGCTTCAATACTGTGTATATATATATTTATTTATTTATTTATTTCTAGATGTCTGATATGCTTAACTACATTAGGCAATATGTTTTTATGTTAATTTATATGGTTCATTTATATTTAGACTATAAGATGTATATTTTTGTAATCATTATGTGCAAAATAATCTACTAAGCAATTTGCTTTCTGGTTTTGCTTTTTAAAAGCATTGGATCTTTTAAAGTCCATATTTTAAAGTAGCTTATTTCAGATCAAAGTAATCTTTTCACTCACGTAAAGTGATGGCCATCAAGAATAGGCAAATGGACAAAGCCTATGGCACAGCCTGTGACTAATTCTTGTAATTATTCATGTCGCGTTCTAAACATTAGTTGAAAACATTAGATCCGCAGGCATGTAAGAAAATAAAAAAATAAAGTATTTATTTATTGATTTGCATAGAGCTATCATATTCTGCAGCATTGTATAATGGGAAAAAAGTAATGTTATGAGCAAGAATTGATGAAAAAAACTTCCTAATTGTAATAGATTTTTTCTTTTTATTCTCTTAAAGGTCAGTGACTCAGCCTCATCTAGACATCTCTCACAAAGAGCCAGTTCTATGCTGTAAATATAACAAAGCCTTTAGACAAGTGATAACCTGCTCAGAAGGATCTGTAAGTCTGTGTGAAGACGCTACTACCTTGTAAATGTGATAATAGCACCTGTGAGACAGTTTAATGTGACTGCACAAAAGAGACCGTTTCACACCAGCACAGTGGCATATGTCTCAGAATGGGTACAAATTCAGAAAAGATGTCCCCTTCAACAAAGATGTGTGCCGGCCAACATAGCACCATGTAGAGACACGGCAGATAAAGAGCAGGAAACGTTAGATCTCCATTAAGGGCAAATACATGCTGAAGCAGTTAACAACATAATATTTACCAGAATGCCTCTTTTCTTGATTTATTGCAATGTATTTTTTAGGAAATCATCTAACTCATTTCCTAGTTGCCTCAGGGAGAGTTTCAGCTCCACACCCCCAAGTACATTGAGTTCCAAGAGAGGTAGATGCAGATCTATTATTGTATATTGTAACCAGTTCAACGACTTTTAAAAAGTTTATTACACAGCAAGTTCACATCAGTTTATTTTAACAGATTAAACGCATGTTAAGCGTCGTTGTGACCTTCATCACCAATTTCGTGTTTGATTTTTTCATCACGAGTTGTAAAGTACACTACTATCTCGGCTTAAGCTTCCTTTTGTTTATATGAAAAAAATATTTGCAATTCTTCTGAAAAAGCATGTTCTTTATTTATCTGTAGATGGTAAAAGTGTGGGATTTCGAAACAGGCAAACAAGTGTTTGAGTTTAACAACGCACATGGTGAAGCAGGCATAACGTGCATTGACTTTGACCCCAGCGGGAGACGGTATGTAAATATCAAAGATGTCACTTGTTTGTGTAGGCAGCCTAGAAATGCAAAACAAAAAAATAAAGAACATTGAAAATATAGGATCTATAACTCTGGAGTAGAAGCAGATTAGGTATTTTTCAGAGGCCGTTTCCTGCGAAAACCTTGCATTTAGACAAATTGCTCTCCAAAACCGCCCAAATATATATGAATATAATATAATGTAAAAGGGTGAAGCCGTATTAGTCCAGTAGACACAATGTCAAAAAATAGAGTGTTGCAGAGTATTCGGTGATACCTTTTTTATTGTACTAACATAATATTTAAAAGACAAGCTTTCGAGAGTTATCCTCCCTTCATCAGGTCCGAAGCAATACTAATCAACATGATAGAGGTTACAACTTAAAACAAGTGATGGTATAAGAGAAGGGGGGGTGAGTGGGGTGTCGTAAATAATAGGTCTGGAGGTGAGAAATGCAGAGAGGTAGAGAGATAACCCAGGGACAGAACAAATAAATTTAGGGAAACCAATAACCACAGTAAAACATCAAAGATAACAGCAATTAGACATTGGATGACTAGATGAAGTTCATATGAACTGCACCTTAGAATGAACCTGCACCGAAGCTCCATCAAAAACCACGAGGAAGAAAAATATTGCACCCCAGTAGGACATCATTTCACACAGAACAACCACTCCATCCAAAACCTAAAAATTAAAGTAGTCAAAGGAAATTTCAGAGACTCTCAGGAAAGGAAAACATTTGAGATGAAAATGATTACACATTTCAACACCATAAAAGAGAGACTTAATGTGGATTCTGGTTTCCTTACACACTACCAGAACTTCATATGAACTTCATCTAGTCATCCAATGTCTAATTGCTGTTATCTTTGATGTTTTACTGTGGTAATTGGTTTCCCTAAATTTATTTGTTCTGTCCCTGGGTTATCTCTCTACCTCTCTGCATTTCTCACCTCCAGACCTATTATTTACGACACCCCACTCACCCCCCCTTCTCTTATACCATCACTTGTTTTAAGTTGTAACCTCTATCATGTTGATTAGTATTGCTTCGGACCTGATGAAGAGAGGATAACTCTCGAAAGCTTGTCTTTTAAATATTATGTTAGTCCAATAAAAAAGGTATCACCGCATACTCTGCAATACTCTATTTTTTGACATT
>VKOC01002968.1:0-45863 GCA_009364415.1 Spea multiplicata | reverse complement strand
CCTCCCAATCTATCCTATCTACCCCCTCTCCCTCCTATCTACCTCTTCTCACTCTCTAGCCCCCCCCTTTGAAGTTCACTTACCTTGTAGAAGTTTTTTTTAGTAGACCCGGAGGAGAGAGAGGCGCCGAGCGCTCGTCTTGAAATGCCGGCACTGCAACAAGGCAGAGGCCTCGCGGAGAAGAGTGAGAGGCGCCGAACGGTTGCTGAGAACTTATTTTGGGGGGGCCATGGCCCCCTCTGGCCCCCCCCTGCCGAAGCCACTGGATGGAGAGAGCCCGGCTCGCAAATTAACCCCACTGGAACATTTAAGAAGCCTTTTCAGTGTCTACAGCAACAACCTATTACTGCCTGCATTTGTGTCACATGACCAAGTGCCCCCCCCCCAAAAAAAACTCTGAACAAGTTGAAAGATGAAACAATTATTTCTAGGAAAGTTTTGGGCGTTGAAATGTACGAGGAATGCTGCTTCTAATGGTTAATTTACATATAAAAGTGTAAGAATTCAACAGAGTAGGTGGAACTTGGTTAAGTTTTTTCCAAGGTTTTCCAAAATTTGAGATGTTGGTCAAAAACAGAGATATATGAGATAGACTGGGGTTTAAATTGGCTTTATTCACTAAATTGTAAGAATGAAAATAATTCTATATATATATATATATATATATAATTCCAGTGTATGCAGATACTATACATTGTGGCCTGTAACACCATTCCACAGTACAGATTTACCTAACCCCGATATATTTATGACCAGGCGGTAGTCAATGAGGGTCACGTGCAGGAAGTGTGTTACAACTTCCTGTTTGGGCAGACAAGCGGGATTCCGATGGATTCTTTGATGAGGGAACATGATTCTCATAACATGTTAATCGGATTTAATTCTGGCTACCTGGAATGCGGGTGGGCGGGTCTGCTGCCATCTGTGGGCAATCACGCTGGTGTCAGTGGGCGGGGCTAGCCCCAAACAAACAAATACTTAACTGGTAGGAAGGGAAGTGGGTGGGGAAAGAGGAGGGCCTTAACGCCACTCCTGCGACCCAGAGATGCGGGGCTTTACCCAGAGTCTACGGGCGAATAAAGAATAGATATAAAAGATGTATAATACTTCCTATGCTGACCGGGGCTGATCTTCCCAAAATAAAAAGGTACCGGGACACCGATAATAACCGCCACCTCTCCGAATCTCCGAAAACGAAGGCGATCACTAATTGCCGAGAGACGAACGGCAAAGGTGCCCAAATATCGTTAGGATTCGTCCATTCATTGCCAGATTTAACCATTATGAGCTGTTTTGGGGCCATTACAAGTCATTTTGGCGCTCGTGGTTGAGGTAACGCGGTAGGGAATGTGATGGTTATGGCTGTGATTGATGGCCGAATCCTAACTAAGCAGCCAAAACCCAAAGCCTATCGTTCCACGCTGCGCTTTCCCCGCTCCTGGACATTTATAAGCCACAATTGCTATAATTAGACACAAGGGAGTAGAAGGATTTCCAGACAACGGGGTCCATGACGCACACTGTGCCACCTCCTCTATGCTCCTCTGGTCGGTTGCGGTTCATATCTCCAATGCAGGTCCAGCCAGGGACCTCGGGGCCCGTGACGCACCATTTGGAGTGGTCGACGCGGGAGCTGAAATTTAGAGTTGAGGTGAAGCGAATGGCGTGAATATCATACGTATGATAGTCCAGAGAACAGTTGGACAGGAGAGTTCCTTGCGAGTTCAACCAAAACTGCACGTAGACGTCCGACTTCAGCGCCTGCGACACCCATCCAGAGTACAGATCTGAGGGAATGGAGCAAAGGGTATTAGTGCTTAATAACCCCTCTTATTACAGTACAAAATACTCCTGAGTGCCTTATTACCCCTGTGACATCATATTACAGAAACCCGGCCCCTGAGTGCCTTATTACCCCTGTAACATCTTATTACAGTACCCGCTCGCTTGATGCCTTATTACCCTTTGGTAACATCTTATTACAGTAACCCCGGCCCCTGAGGTGCCTTATTTACCCGCTCTGGTAACATCTTATCAGTACACGCCAGCCCCTGAGTGCCTGTATTATCTCTGTGACATCATATTACAGTAACCCGGCCTCCTGAGTGCCTTATTGCCCTGTACACATCTTATTAGAAGTAACCCCGGCCCCTGAGTGCGTTATTGTCCCACTGTACATCTTATTAGAGTAACCCGGCCCCCTGAGTGCCTTATTATCCCTGTTAACATCTTATTACAGTAACCCCGGCCCCTGAGTGCCTTATTACCCCTGTAACACCTTATTACAGTAATCCCCTGAGTGCCTTATTACCCCCCTAACACCTTATTACAGTAACCCGGCCCCTGAGTGCCTTATTACCCCTGAAACATCTTATTACAGTAACCCGGCCCCTGAGTGCCTTATTACCCCCTGTGACATCATATTACAGTAACCCGGCCCCCGAGTCTGCTACCGTTGTTAATATTACTTCAGTGTTCAGGTTATGCCTCACCATCTCCAAATCTCATGTTTTTGGAGAAGCTGGTAAAATTCTTTCCGCCGGCTGAGGTGAGAGTCACTTGGCGGTTCCATGGCGGTTTGCTCACATATTTCTTCTGTGATGCAGCTTTCAAGTCAGGAAGGTCTTGAGAAAAGTCATCAGGGATGGATGAATTGTATGCCGTGATGGTATTATATAGGAGCTGCGTGCCTGGGAAGAGATGCACAAACATCTGTTACGGAATTCCAACGGTCAGCCGCTATGTCTTTTTCAGACCGCGCATGACTGATCTCCTGATGTCCTCACCAATGTCTTTGAATTGGCTGTAAGGGTAAGTAACGCAAAGGAAGGACTGGCCGTTGTGAAGCGCATTGTGTGGCCAGCCGTACTTCTGCTCTACAGGAAGAGGGAAGTGTGGGGTACTATGCACCAACCAGAACCCCTGGGTCTTATCTAGAAGAACAACACCTAGAGAGAAAGAAATAACATGTTGGAAATGCTGAAAACAAATAGAAAACACACTTTATCCATTCTGGGTCTCATCGGCCCCATAGATTGTTAGCTCCTGATTTAAAAATAGTTTGCCAAGTTCAGCTTGGGACGAGGCAGTCCATTATAGATGAGGTCATGTGACAAATGTCCAGGTTTCTACTTGCTTTCATAAAAGTTGCTATTGCTTGGATGTCCAAAACATACTATTTCATACAAAAAAAAATAAAAGTTTAACCAGCCTATTAGGATGAGCCACCTTCCATATTTCATGAATGATTAGAATAGAAGGTTTAAAGAATCTTGATGTTGATACATTTCATCGGGCCTTTGACGTTCCAAAAGAGCATATTTTTTTCGGTGTTCAACCAGGCTCCTTCCATCATTATGCCTGAGATTATTCAATATACAGGGGCATCCTACAGGGCTGTGGCAATGACTCCCTTTGCTCCTCACCCTTGGTGTGGCCCCGGATTGCGTTGGCATTGCCCGTCGGAGCTTGGTCGTTGTACAGCACATAGGCTACATCCTACGAGACGAAAAAGGGTAAGGATTAAAATACATTTCCAGGGGCCGTCATTCAGTGAATCAAAATGTATCATTAGGAGACGGATCTTTGGATTTGATACATTATATCAGTGCAGGACACCCCCCCCCCCCCCCCGGTGATGTTTGTGAATGAGGACGGTCGAGTTGTAATGGCAGATGTGGACTTCTATTCCATGAATGGCTTCTCACCTTTGCCTTGGAGGAGCCATAGAGCTGGCTGAGGGTGCGTCCCACCGCGCTGGCTGTGTTGTTCATTAAGGACTTCCCTGGCAGCCATCCTCCGCTCTCAGCGTCTTGATACATGTACTTCATGCCCTCATCGGGATTCTTGCTCCGAGGATCCTTGGGCAATTTGTATACAATAAACCTAGAGCCAGCGATAACATAACACGGTCCCGTTACATTGTGGACCACACCGACTTAATGGCTGTCGCATGATTAGTGGGTTAAAGGTGATAACACATATTTAATGGGTTAAATTGTCAGTGAGAATAATGGGTCAAATGGGTCCACTTTTACATTTTTAATGGGTTAAAGGGTCGGTTCCACTGGAAAGCACAATAATCACATTATGTTTAATGGACCAAATGGTCAGGGCCACCGGAAAGCGAAGACGGCTAATGATATTAATTTACCAATCCACGGCTTGGCCACTGTCCCCATAGCAAGAGATGGCGGCCGAACTGGTGATATGGAGAAGGAGGACCATGAAGCTCCAGAGAGGCATCTTCTGTCTGGGCTGAACTCACCTAAACAGTCACAAGACACAAAGGCAATAAACAGGGATAGCGATGGAACGGAAGATATTAAAAAAAAAACTGTTAAAAGACTGGAAAGCGGGATTTTGAGTAAATAATTGGGAGGGCTGAGCAGATGAAAGCCCAAAATATACCGGAGGGAGAAAGTGAAAGAGGAAGAAGTGGAGTCAACAAACATGGAAACGTAAGCTAAACGCTATAGAAAACCCCCACGGTAGACAGAACCATAATTACTGTCCATATCTATGTTTGGTTTTTCCGCACCTTGTCACCTCTGGAACCTGGGAGGATCACCACCGCTGACTAGTTCTGCTATAATAAGAAGTACAACCACAACTTGTGTAAACGTATACACACCTACAGAGATAAGACACACAAACTGCGCAGGCACGACCAGAGGACCCTCTCCAACCCAACCCCTAACATTCACGTTATGCTTCTGTAAAACAACTCAATTCATCCCCGGCCACGGCGTTGACCACAGACTTGTTGTTCCATCTTCAATATTTACAATAAGTGTTATGACCCCCCCCCCAAAAAAAAAAAACCCTTTACATATGTCGCTACATGCATAGGAGCACCAAACCCACCACTGGACACCCACCAGAGCGAGGATCTTTTTTATACCATGGGGTGCCTTCAAGCTATGGACAAATTGATGGGACGATGGCCTTGGTCTTCTTCAGACAGGTCACATATGGAACACCGATTCATAGGCCATGTTTTCTGATGGGACGGTGCGATTGAGGTCTACAATCTGGCGTGATCGGGGTCAGTAGCGAGAAGCGATATAATCTAAGGCTGTTTCCTCGAACGTCTCAACGCTCTTTAAACATCATTGTAAAAACCAACCCAGTTCTCACGTAACCACTGTGCTATTTCTAGGAAATAATTCACCAAAGACTATAGTATTCGTGTCACATGACTGAATAAACTGAATAAACACTTCCTTTAAGAGTTAAGAAGATTTGCATGCGGACTTCCAATTCCAACAGCTTCAATATTCCCTTTTTGGGACCCAAATCTCTCTGTGCCCCTCCCCCGCCGATGCCTGGCTTTCCTAGAAGCTCAGAACGTTCGCTGGGTCCGAGGGTCTCGCAGGGTTCTATGGGGGTTTAAGATACCAAGTCTCAGCGGTGGTGTTACCCCAAACACCCTCAGCACATACAGTTCAGAACCTTGATGTCACCAGGCTAATTTCACCCCTTGCCAAACCATTGTTTCATTTTGGTGGTGCATTCTGGGACTTGTAGTCCGGTTCTCTTTGCACGTTAGGGAATCTCCAGCCGTGTAGTCTCTATAGCCTACAAACACAAAAATACAAACAGGCGCGATAGGATACAAAATAAAGAGTAACTCACGGTTGTTTCGTACAGGTGTCCAGCGCCGGGGGAATGCACGCTGTCTTCTAGAACGGATCACGAGACAGTCTGGTATCTGGACATTTGAGTCACTCACTTCTCTTTTTCCTAAATCACTTCCTTTTCTCGAAAACAGAAGTGGTTATTTAAACTTTGTGCTTTATAAGCATTTAACGAAAGGCACAAAGCAAAGCGGGACAGATTGTGGCTCTCTGGCGGGCTAGCAAGGCCCCTGATAATGTAATTAGTAATCATAAAGCTGCAGTACAGCAGAATCAATGATAACAGCAATAACCCCCCCCCCCATAAATTAGGGGCTTATGCACTAAGGCAAGAGTTTGCACTAAAGGACTCACCTGGCCCTGCATAATGCATAGTTCAATAGATTATTAGGAGAAAAGCGTCCACACATTGACTATACATTATGAAGCTCCATTATGTGCAGTTCCACATATAGCCACTAGGGGGAGCTTTGCTTAAGAATGACCTTAGCAGTATTAACACATTAATAATATTATTATTATTATCTTTTACACAGTTTGCATATTGCAGACACAAGGTAGTTTATTTCAAACATGTATCGCAGCCGGGGTTACTACTACAGCTGAGACGCTCTTAGTCTGTTAACAGGGGGGAAAGTTAACACCTGGAGCGCCAAAGGTTAGCTTTTTTTTAATATATCATCTCATATTTTGTATAATTATGCATGTTTTCCTGTATGTACTAAATATGTATTTTGGGGAGATTGTTTCTTTTTTAGCCAAATGTTGGTATTTACCTTCTTTTACCTCCCCCCCCCTCTGGCCTCCTACAGCCATAACTCCTTTTCACTTATCCATACTACTCCTTTAGATTGTAAGCTCCCGAGCAGGACCCCCAAAAGCCCGCCGTTCCTGCCAGAAACTTTGTATAAAAGTACCACGGGGCCGGATGCCGCCCATGTGCTGCCTACTTTCTACCCACTAAAAGCTAACATGGGCTAGCCCCTCCCCTCTGTGTGGTTAGTCCTGCCCCTTTGATGTAACCACTCCCCCAGAAAGGGGGGGTCTTTAGGTAGCGTACCCCAGGAAGTTCCCAGGTGTGCTGGCACTGCTTTTTTTTTTTATATAGATACAGAAGCCCTATCTGAAAGCTTTGTTTAGGGCCCCCCAAAAACTAGGGCCACCCCTGGCCCAAAATCACAGTTTAACTCTTTCACGTCTATTAAAAAAGGTTTGGACATCTGTAAGAGAAATTGTTCAGCTATTAAAGGGTTAATCCTTTATGGGATGCGCTGCTGAAATCAATAATAGGGTCTCAGATATTACTGTTGTTCAATGCTTTGTAACCTGCCCCCCCCGGCTGCCACAGAATGCCACGGGAGATTCCACTCTGTACCCCGCGTGGTGGTCCGCCCCGGGACAGTTTGGCGTGGATGTAAAAGGTTGTACGTGCGCGGTGTATTTACCTTCCTGCGCCTCGCAGCAGCTGAACAAAAAAAGATCCCTTTAACTTCCTGGAAAAAGAGAGCCCGATTATGTCACCTAGAGGAGGCGGTCCGTCGGTGCCGGCTGCCGGGGCCATTGAAAGAGCTCCTTTAACCCCATGGGGGTAGCTGACTGCCCCCTGTATTCCTACAACCACACGCACACACTACAACTCCCGTCACCCTCAGCCGCCGTTTCCGCATTACAAATAAGAACAGCTCTTTATCGCTGAAATATAGAATCTAGAGCAGCGCTACAGAACCTGCTGGCGCCATATGAGTAAACGTAATGGATGTAATGAAGAATGCCTCGTCCGCATAGCTGATTTGGATCACAAGTCCCAGCATGTTGTTGTCAGCCGGCAACTAACCGTTGCATACCTCCCGTGTGTCCTGTGTATCGGACGGCAGTCATTATTTTCAGGCGCTGCCCAACTGTCCCGCTTTTGCCCGTTCCAGGTCTGGTCACTGCCTCTAGCCACACATTGCCCAGGTTTGGACACCTGAAACGTTAGGGGTTATTCCAGCCGGCGCCTGGCATTAAACCCTCTGCACCGATAAGTGTGACCGCAGCACAGCATGAGATCGACAAACAGAACGATAACTGATACACGGGACGGGCCCTCCGCTTGTCCCTGGATGTCTCGCGTGTTCCCGGGTCTGAGACATTCCGAGGACCACACCGGACTCTCTATCCTCTACCCTTGCCAGGTCCCCCCTTAAAGGGATAGGGTGGTCTCTCTGCTGTTAGCCCGTTTCTCAGGGTCCCGGAGGAACCATTAATATTATTGGGTTAGAACACTAAAAGGCTTCATGAATTACTGCAAATAGCAGCTAAGAAGGATTTGGAGATGCCGGAGTTAACAAATCCACTAAATTACCCAAAAACCTACATTTTCAGATAAATGGTAATCCCTCCACTCATTATCTAAATCATTAAATGGTTAGGGATTTAAAGCGGTATTACCGAGCAGGCCTTGCCATGTCACCCAAGTGTCCCTCTTTAGGCGGAACAGTCCCTCTTTTGGGACCCTTCCTCCCCTGATGCCCCTCTTTTCTAAAGGCTCAGAATGTTTGCTGAGTGTGAGGGCATAACAGTGTTCTAAACCATGCCTCCCAACTGTCCTGCTCTGAGCGGAACATTCCTGATTTTTCCACTCTGTCCCGCGTCCCCGATTTCATTCTCCAATCATTAAATTGGGAGAAATCAGAATAATGAAGACTCTCTGTCTCTCTTTCTCTGCAAAGCTGTCTCCATTATTCTGGCCTCTCAGAAAATGGGCGGAGCCACAGAGACAGCCTCTCCCTCGTTCCTCCAATCAGGGGGGGAGAGGATATGCTCTGGGGCACTGCCCCCCCCCCCCCCCGCGGAAGTGCTCCGGGATGACCGGTTCACGGAGAAGCGGGCAAAACCTTTAATTTCCTGCTCTTGTGATACGTATGATTATTCCTCCCCATTTAGTTATCGCTCCCCTTTCTTTAAGTTGCTGATTGCTGTTGATTGGTTCGGAAAGTTTACGCATTTGGTGGACTGAGTGATCCTCATTACAGGGAATGGTTAGATAATGCTAGTTCTGTCACCTTTTGCCACAGATCTTAGCTTCTTCAAAAAATGGTTTAAAATAACAAGACTTTGTTATTTGTGACAATTTTAGATGTATTTTTTTGCTGTGTGTGTGTGTGTGTGGGGGGGGTATAGTTATACCATGGCTGCATTCAAACCGAGGATCTGGTCCAGGTATTTCTCAAACTGGTTTAACCCATTCACTGCCAGCCATTAATTTCCTTTTTTATTTTAATTTTTTTTTTACTAATTGCAAGGCAAAGAGGCCACCCCAGCGACCTAAATACAGAATTCCAAAGCCGAGCCCACAAAACCAGTTAAACCAGAAAAACCAGTAGCCAAGAGAATCACGGAACTGAATGGCAGAATTCCTGTGGCTGCGGAATGTTACGGGGTAATGGGAAAGCAGGGTATGAAAAATAAACCATCTCACTCAACCATTTACTATACGACTACGTATATAATGTATATGTTTGCTTATGTTTTTATTTCCGGGTTTGAAATGACATTATTCGCCATTATACGAGTAAGCCCCCCATGAAAGCTGGTACAGTATCAGCAGCATAGCTGCCAAGAGGCCCCTTGAACCAAAAGAGTTAGGCCCAGAGACCACCAACTTGCATGGTCTCCGTCTGCGAGACCCCCATGTCTGAGTATATAATAGGCACGTGATATTATGGTCATTCCCCCCCGGCGCTTTTATCCCCCAATCCATCCCTAAGTCTGACACATATCTCCATACCTGGGAAATCTCCCGGTATTGCATTGAGACTCTGTGTGACACGTCGCTTCTCCGGATCACCGGGGAGAAACTCACGGGTCGCGGGAGCCGCGTGGCGGCACACCCCTCTCAACGCCCAAGTCCCCCTTAAACCACATTATGGCGCTCATATGCTGTTTGGGGTTGAAAGATGGCACTGATATGGTGTTTGGAGGCAAAGATAGCACTGACAAGCTGTTTAGAGGCGAAGATGGCACTGACAAGCTGTTTGGGCACATATGTGGCACAGACAAGCTATTTGGGGACACATATGGCACTCATATGCTGCTTAGGGTTGACAGATGGCACTGACAAGCTGTTTAGAGGCGAAGATGGCACTGACAAGCTGTTTAGGGGCAAAGCTGGCACTGTGGGAAGTGGATGATATGTTAACTGCTGAAACCGGGGGACTCAAAGAGATTGAATGGTTGCTATAAAAAATGGGGGTGTTTAGAAATCTTATGTTTTTTTAGGGGGAGGAGTTAGCAATATCGCAGCACCCACCAGGGGCACCAACCATATTCTTGCACCCAGGCGTCGGTGACCCTAGGCTGGGTCCTGCTTCCCCCGTGTACCATGATGTGTATTGGAACATAAAATGAATATGATGAAGGATGATGTCATATAAGGTTCTTAGTTTTACATTCTTTCGGGTTAGTGCATTCCAGCAAAACCACGAGAAAGGCGTAAAATAATTTAGCTTTAAAAAGGGCCGTTGATGTTGGATTAGCATTTAGCCAGCGCTGAAGTATTGATTGCCTGACTGTAGCCGGTATGATTAATAAAAGCCTCTCTGCTGTCTTGTGAGGAGACCAACAACATGCCGTAGGTTCTTCACAGTGTGGACTGTTGCACGTGGGCCGTAGTCCTGCTTTAGAGTGTCTGCACGGTGTCCACTAGGCATTGTGGCCTATTTTGTAGGCCATTTCATTATAGGTTGAAAATGGCAGCCGGGGCCGGACTGGAGACTTTAAGACCAGCAGCCGCCTGATGGCGTAGCCGAGGCCGACGGTGATGATTTTGTGCAGCTGCATGTGATATATTTTTTTGCTCACGTATATATATCCAGCGTCTGAACACATCCGCAGCCCCCGATCTGCCGCCAGCGGGCACCGGCCCACCGGGCTTTTGGGAGCCGTCACAGATGGTCAGTCGAGGCCTGATAGCAAAACACCCGGAAAAACACAGAACCCAATACTTTATAGATGTGCTTTTTTAATGTTTATCGGGTAGTTAGTGTGACGGCGGTTAGTTGGTGGGGAGTTAATTAGGTAGGGTTAGGTTTAGGTAGATAAGACCCAATTGGCCATCAAAGACTCGGACCTTAATCAATTGTTGGTCTCGTCTTAGATTCAGGAGCCATGTGTCTATCCCATACATGTTTAGACTCCCTCACTGTATCACCCTCTACCACTTCTGCTGGGAGGCTGTTCCACTTATCTTTATCAGTTTTATCACATAACTAGAAACACCTGGTGGTTATTGTACCCATTGTCCAAGATGTACCGATATAATTATATGCACCAAGCGGTGGCCAGACCATGCCCTGTCTACGAGCTTCCTGGGCCCAAACAACTGATGTGAAACACGACCTTTTATTTCCCACTTTCACACGTGATAGACATTGCATGTATGTACGGTATATATCCACACACACATACGTGGCCCTCTTTGAAAACAGTCGTGACGTTGATCGGTTTTCTTCGGTTTTCAATCGGAAAATCAACACAGCAAGGTAAATATTTCAAAGCAGGTGACTGAGCTTAGTAAACAGAGAGCGTGAAGGACAGGAGAATAAGAACAGAAATAATGGAGAGAGACGTGAAAAGAATGGATGATGTAGATTCGTGGCCAAAACCCTGTTCCGGTGGTCAAACGAGGGGCCGTGGGTGAAAACCTTTGAGTGTCTCTGAAACGTGGTGAGAAGTAGGACTTTGTGCAGTGTGGAGACCCCCCCATGGAAACCATCAAGGTGGGGAGTTGAGCCGGGTTTCCGTGGACCTTTGTCATGATTTGTGACCCGGGGAACAACAAGCATGGAGGACCACATGGGAGAGCGGTCCACGGACAGGTAATATCTCGCGAGATGGGGTTAGAAGAATCCATCACGTTAATGACCTCAACTGACCCCAACATCTGCTAAGAGCTTATCGTATGAGAATACAATCTAGAGCAGGGGCGTCCAACCTGCGGCACTCCAGCTGCTGCAGGACTACATCTCCCATAATGCTCTTTCAGCTAAGGGGCTGGCAGAGGAGGCTGGGAGATGTAGTCCTGCAGCAGCCGGGGGGCCGCAGGCTAGACGCCGCACGGCCCGCATTTGTCCAACACGAGAACCTTTTGCAGAAAGTACGTAGCGCTGCCCTGGTCCAAACGCGGCCACAATATAAAAATGTACCAACAAGTGCTTCATGAGTCCTCTGTATTGGACTGGAATTCCAGGATATATTCGGAATGCAGGATGGTGCGAGGAGGAGGAGAAACCAGGGACTGCCATGGAAAATTATGACAATAGGCAGGTATTTAGAATGCGGGTGTGTAACTCAGCCTCACATCATCATTACTGACCTGTTAACCTCTCCTAATACACAGATATCACCTCCTCCTAATACACAGATATCCGGACACACACCTGTTGCCATGCTTTAATAGACAGACCCCAAAACGCCCACCCCCCCTTAACTCCCCTTAATACACAGACATCAAGACACGTAACATTCAGCGCCTTCTAATACAGAGACATTAAGACATTATACGTTCTCGTAATAGAAGCGAAATAACTTGATGTAATAAAAGGAGAATTCCTTTTCTTAAAAATGTAAACAGTTTAATTATTTTAAAGCCATGAAGAGAAGGGGCATACCTGACATTATGACACCATTTGTAACCCTTTTCCCCTCCCCGGTATAAACGAGGCGCCCGCATGTACACAGCGATAGCGTGGCCCCTACTCGTCATTATTCTCATCCATAGAACCTCCTTAGAGGGGACATGCAGAGCTTTCTAAAGACATGCAGAGCAAAGCTGTGCGTGGCCCCCAGTCAGGTAAGCGGAGTGCTAACGTGTTAAGGACACAGTGGGCTTGAATTTGGCACTTCGTGGTAGGAAGACTCCCCCCGTGGCACTATTAACGTGGCAGCGTAAGGTGCAAAGATACCCCTCGGAGAGCTATGGACAGTCTCCGTTGGCTCTGCACGGTCTTCTCCTATCTCTGGTGTGGGGAAGGTTCTAAGTGTCCATGTAACAATTAAATCTCTAGGGAATAGTTTTTGTAACAGTGTCATGCTCATGATATCTCACGGAGGAACGTTCATGCTCACATTCACGTCTAAAAAGGAGCTCCTGTGGGACCCGGCTTCCGAGAGCCGGCTATGAGCATGGCATAGAACAGTAGCTATGTCCCAGGTCGGCAGTTTCGGTAAGATAAGCACCTAACAGGAACAGTTGCTATGTTCTTTGGGGGCGTTCTCGCTGAGCTGGGCGGTCCCACTCGGCACGGGTCCATTCTCCAGGCTTTCGTTCATCTTCTCGCAAATAACATCGACCAGGCGTTCAAAAACTTGCTTCACGTTGATGTTCTCCTTGGCGCTGGCCTCAAAAAACTCAAACCCTAAATATAAAGAAATAAATAAAGATACGCGTCATTCAACATCACAACAACCGCGCTTCTGTCTGTCTTTCTCAGACAATCATGAAGACCTGAAATAAAAATATTTCAAAAGTATATTTTAAAAATGCAATGCCACGGCTGGCCACTTGGGGCAGCGGCGATTATTTGTCGCCAACTCGGTAAGCAATATCTAACTGGCACAGAACCTCTCTATGGCCCTTCTATTGTTGTATTCATTGCCCTCGTCATTGGACCATGTGGCTAAATATGTCACTAGCGGGTAAATTCTCATCCCAACCCTGGTCTTTACCGTCTCTCTTGACCTTGATACGCGAGCTCACGGAAGACTAAGACCAGCAGCTACATTGTCCTAACGTTAAGCCTTATCTTATACCATTAGTCACATGAATATAACTCGTCTTGATCCCCAATCCAGTGCCCAGGGCGATTTGTCCTGACGTACACCGGTTATTTTTTCCCCCCTTAAACGAACATACCCAATTCCTCTGCCAGACGGCGTCCATCTTCAGCGGGGATCACTCTATCATCTTCCAGGTCACACTTGTTCCCAACCAGTAAGACCTGTGCATTGTCCCAGGAATAGGTTTTAATCTGTGTTGCCCTGAGAAGAAAAGATTTTTCATAGTTTTACCTGCAAAAATGGTCCTCCTAAAGTCCCCACACATAGAATCCCCTAGGCACATCCAGTCTACAAATTTTAGGCCCTTTGCCTTGTGTTTTATTGTGTATACCCTTATGCTTACACCATGTATGTTTAAATATCATCGCTGTATTAACCTCTACCACCTTGGCTGGAAGGCTGTTCTAGGTGTTTACCACCCTCAGTGAATTGAAACTATGAACTCAAGCCCAGGTCATCTGCAAGCACCAATATATCACCGTCATGTCACTTTCTCCACCCAGAGAGAAGACATGTGAGTCACCAATCCAAATAAAGAATAATTACCCCTGTGCTGCCCAAACCTTTTAACCAATTCCTTTCCAACCTGCAACTTTCTACCCCGTAGAGAGTTTTATCCCAGGCTACGCCTATGGGTTTATCGCTCCCGTCCTCTACAATCACAGACGTCCCCATGCTTCGCTTACCAGTCTTGCACGGCGTTGAAGGACTCTGGGTTTGAAATGTCGTACATGAGCAGGAAGCCCATGGCACCGCGGTAATAGGCTGTGGTGATCGTGCGATATCGCTCTTGTCCAGCCGTGTCCTGCATGGAAAACACCCCAGTGGATAAATTAAGCGATGACTGAGATGAAATCAGTTTGTTCCTACGAGGAACTGACCTTCATAAAATAATTGCGCTTAAGTGCAAGGAAGCTTGGGATGGGCGACTCAACAAGGTACCCAAGATGGGCCAACTGGTTCTTCCCAGCCATCGAGATCGCTATACATGTCATTGACAACGGGTCACTGTGCTTCCCATTGGGGTAGAACCTTTAGTCCATTAAACATGTCACTATATCGTTAGGTCACCTGGAAACCACAGTGGGACTGACCCCTATGACCCAAACATGGTGCTTGTTGGCAAGTACCAACCCCACAGGCCATCGATCTCAACCCCTATTTGGTACCCTATATGCCCATCCCATGAATGTTTAAACTCTTTCATCCCTTCATCTGCACCCTTCTCTAAACAGAAATATCATTTGAGCTGGAATTCCTCACCCAGATCTGCAGTTTGACCCGCTTCTCGTTCCTGTAGACCGTCTTGACCTTAAAGTCTATCCCCACGGTGCTGACGAAGGCGGACGTGAAGGAGTCGTCGGCATAGCGGAACAGGAACGAGGTTTTGCCCACACTACTGTTTCCGATGATCAGGAGTTTGAACATGTAATCAAAGCTCTGGTCAGCGGCATCTTTCGGGGACTGACGGGTATCGTTGGCAGATGCCATCTGCGGGTTAAGAAATTATTCATTACTACTCATCTTTGGGCGGGAAAAGTGGGTTAAAAAAATAGTACATTGTAAGTTTTGGGCTAAACTTATCTTCATAGATGATCCATCTGACAGCTTTGAAGTCAGGAACAATGTTACAAATGTTACAACGAGCAACTAGTGTGGGAGAACCCAGATGGAATTCAACACAAATAAATGTAAAGTTATGCATTTAGAAAATAAACTAGAAATACAGCAGGTACTTTGACATTACACATTGCCCAAATCCTTCTCATTTAAGGGATTCTATTGTATGTTAAGCACCTACAATATATTATGTGTATTGGGAATAAAATAATACCCACCCGCCTCAATACCCTCATCTGTATTCAAGCAGGAGTTTTAGTTGTGATGAACATTTAGAAGTTCACTAGCCGAGATGCGCAAGAATAGGATTTTACTGACATTATACGGTCATCCCTGAAAGTAAAAGTCTAGTACCCAAGACGGTGCTTTCGAGGTGCCTCAGGGGTGGGCAGTGTTGGAATTACCGAGGTACATCGAAGAACGGCTCCCCCAGCGCTCTCCCCTCTCTGCCTCCATATAGGAACCAAAAGCGGGAGAGTGGCAGGGTTACCTATACACAGAGGGACAACGCTCATACCTGGGGCTGACGTCGGTGGGCACTCCCCCACCACCGGAGGAGGGGGGGGTTATACTTTTTACATGTAGGGCAATGGGATATAAGGGCCTTTTCTTGTAATTATTTTTGTTTTGATTATTTGTGCTGTTATCAGAGGCCTCTTTAGGGATCCCTTGGACGTCGTCATAAGAACTGAATCAGAAGTTGTATCAGAATTCCGGTTTACAGCAGCAAGCTATCCCCTCCCTGTATGCTCAGATGGGGTCCCAAGCAGCAGCATAATCACATTATACAATAATAGAGCCCAAAACAGAGTTGTCTATGCAAGGTAACCACAACGCTGTGTTTATACTACTGAGGGTGATGGGAGTTGTAGTCAGCCAAGGGCTGCCCAGCCCTTTTTTTTTTTTTTTTTTAACACCGTGATGGGTCTCTGGCCGTTCCCACCCTATATAAACAAACCAGCAGCGCAATCCGTTCTGTGCACACAAAACCACTCCTAGGAACGTTTCCATGAAACGGGGGCTCCGAGAGACCCGCTGTGTCTGCCGTACCCTTACTGAATAATCCTATTCTTAATCTGAACGTATTTCCTAATCAGGAAAGCCTTATATTACGGCGTCCACGACCTCTGCTGGAAAGCTGTTCCTTGCACTCACTACCCTTTGTGTACAACATGATTAATTAATGATTATTAATAGAGCACCAGCAGATTCCGTAGAGCTTTAACAATAGGAGGACAGTGGAAAGCAGCCGGGGAGCCGTACCATCTGCAACGGGACTGTACCTACGGATAGTGCATGAGTCCCTTTACCAGTAACTGGTATCCTCTTTGGACTGTGCATACCTCCCAACCATCCCATTTTTCAAGAGACAGTCCTGATTTTGTTTCGCTCTCCTACCAAGAAGCCCCACTGTCCTGATTTTGCTGGTGGGCTGGTTGGGATGTCTCTGATGTCTCCTGATCGGCCCGGGAAGCTGTAAAATTAATGGAGGTCTGCGCTGTTGCAGCACAAACCTCCATCACAACTCCTGCATGACTACCAATGCTCTGCGGTTGGGGGCTCCATCATCTGAGGTCCCATCCTAGCCACGCTTCCAACCCTTGCCCAACTACCTCTGCACCTCTCGATCCCTTCCTCTAGTGACCCCCCACCTAACAGAAGTATCCCGATGTGGACACCTGAAATGCAGGCTCTTTGTACTCCATGGAGTCCTCTCTAGATGCCACTCATGGTACAGGCAAACCAGAGACCACAAGCGGGCTTCAGACGGGGCATTCCAGGAGACAACCCTGTTCCTGGTAGGCAATCACGATCTTCAACCCAGCTGGACATTCCCAGGCGCTCCTCCTCAGGTGTGAGACGTCGGGGCACACGGACATCCTAAGCCTACACAACGCTAAGCGATGGACGGACAATGGGGTGACGGAGCATCAGTTCTTCCAGATCCCTCAACTATACGCTGATCCATTCTTTGTAACAATGAACCAGGACTTTGGATGAGGTTCCATCCTGGAAGCCGACCGTTAAGGTATTGAACACGGAGGGATACAGGCTCCTGGGACTTCAGAGGAGCTCGGGGGCAACGTGTTGGTGAATAGACCCCCATGGGATCAGGTTTCCAGCTCGCAGTAGAGTTTTCACGCTGCTAGGATTCTATAGGATTAGAATTATGTTGTTTCTGCTGCTTAAAGGACTAGCAAGTTCTGGTAGGGAATGAAGACCGACTGGAATATTGAGTTTATGCTGTAAGACTTTTGCGCACCAATAAGAATGCAGAATGTCATTTAAATACACTATGGGGCGCCGGGGTATGATGTCATATCCAGACGTTACACGCGAGGACGGCGGCTCAAAGCGTGCTTCATTTTAATGCAGCTCCTCTCACCTTATTACAGAATAACTCTTTAAAGGGACACTTCAGCCATCGTAGGCAACGTAAATGTACACGACAGCTGAGTGGCCCCTTTAAATTCAGCAGAATGTACCCCTCACCCCATCCCTTTATTTACTAAAGCGCATGCACCTTATCCTCACTGCCTGTCCGTTCTGGGGCTGCAGCTTCTCCATCTCCCCTGCTTGAAGACCACAGATCTCCAGTGTCCTCTGCCCCTGGTCATTCTCTCTGGCTGGTTCGTGGTGTACCCCATCTCTTTGGTCATTCTCTCTAGACGGTTCGTGGTGTACCCCATCTCTTTGGTCATTCTCTCTAGAAGGTTTGTGGTGTACCCCATCTCTTTGGTCATTCTCTCTAGACGGTTCGCGGTGTACCCCATCTCTTTGGTCATTCTCTCTAGACGGTTCGTGGTGTACCCCATCTCTTTGGTCATTCTCTCTAGACGGTTCGTGGTGTACCCCATCTCTTTGGTCGGGTTCTTGAAGACCTCTTTTCTGCTTGCCTTGAGGCTTCCACCTCGCTACCCGTCTGGTGATGATGATGGCTGCTTGCGTAGAGCGTGCCCTCTCCAGCCCCATCTTCTCTTCCTGATTTCTTCCTCTGCTGGGACTTGGCAAGTTCTCTCCCAAAGATTGCTGTTGCTGGTGGTGTCTGGTCGGCGGATTGGCTGCTTCGTGGACGCAGCACGCCAATGCGCTGCCCACATTAATTAACCTAACTATGCGTAAGCATATATTTTTCCTAAAATTCTATTGTGATATATTAAAACGTAATGTCCAATAAAATATATTAACTGGTAAGTGCGTAATATATTTTCATCTGAAGAAGAGACCACTGAGGTCCTTCTCCTAATCTTGAACCAATATGATTATATACATTTATTTGTTTGGGCTTCACGCCCATGCAGGGGAAGTTTCTAAATCAGCTGACCCTTAGAATTCTGATACATTAGCCCTTTAATAGTTCACTGCAAAGATTCTATTGTGGAGCCGACCCGACGGTTCTATTAAGGCTCGTCGGGAAAACCATGACTTATCATCAGGAAGTAAAGATGAATGGAGCCACCTGTGCTCATGCAGGGGTTTCAGCTGTGAAATAGCAGCGAGGAAAGCACCTGCCGGGATGCTTAGATATCATTAAATCAGAATCCCCCCCCCCCCCCCGTATATACACAGAGGATGATTTGAGTTATTATATTATATATATATATATATATAATTTGGATTAAATAAGATAATATATAAGAGGAAATTAAGATGCATACAGTTCTCCTATAGGCAACTCCCAGCAGAATTTGGCATCCTTTGGTTAAGGTTGCTGGGAGTGGCAGTAGAAACAAATGGCAAAAGAAAGTAGGGAAGGAAAAGGGTTAATTAACCCAAATATAATGCGTCTAGAAGTACAGCCAGCTAATGCCGGCTTGACACATAATTACAGACCGGCACACACCCATCCGTAGGGAGACGTGTCCCTGGGACCCAGCAGCTGGCGACATGCTTAGCGTACCCGGCCCCACGGATAAGGAAAGTGGACCCGGCGGGGCCGGATGCCCCAAAGGTTTGGCTTCTGGCGGAGGGGACGGGTTACGCTGCCTGCCGATGAAGACTTCAGGGGTCTCTCTCTTTGGAGGTCAGGGAGTAAAGGGGTCGCATATCCACTTGGGAAGATGAAGATAAGAGACGTCGGGGGTCCGGTGTTACATTGTGGCCCTTACTGGACACTTTGACACAAATTACCTTTTTTTTCACTTAACAGCTCCACTGGAGCTCAATTAAAAAAGGGGGCTCACGGTATCCGTACCTTGTCCTGCGCCTGTCTGTCCTCTTCTCGCTGCACCTTGCTGCCTTAATTCCACCTGTCGCCGGATCTCTTCTATTCACCTATAGCACTTTCTCCATATGTTGGTGGCCCCCGCCTCGACCACCTCTCGCTTCTCCTTCCCTCCTGCGCGGCTGGCACTTTTGATGTGATTCTCCTGTCTGTTTTGCCCCCCGCCGCTCTCCGTCTCTCCTCCGTCAGCTGTGGGTGGGTTTTTTTCCACCCGGATCTGTGTGTTTGCAGGTAGCTCTCCCTTCTCTAAACTGAGGTGTGTCTCCTTCCTCTGCATTGTCCCTTCCCTCCCTCTGCCAGCCCTTGCTCTCCCCCTCCCCCAGCCCTCTCCATGCAGGGCTATCCCTTCCTGTATTACTGCAGCCTCCCTGGGCTCCCATATAATAATATCTTTATCCGCCGCTAATAAGAATATATTTCACGCTGTAATAAGTTACTGCCCTGGGGTAGATCTGGCTGGCGCCACGATTACTGATACACATCACGCACGGGGATCTGGCGCTGTATTTAGCAATTAGGGCCCAGTACATGCTAGATGCCCCTGGACTAAACACATCCTACTAGGGGCAGTTGCCCCCCTGGGCTACCCTGATTGCTTGGAACAGTCGCCTCCAAAATGCACGACTATAACTGACAGAGTAATATTGATGCGGCCCCAGCGGCCTTGAAAAAGTTTAAATTAATTGCTTTGTTGTTTTTTGCCAAAATAGCCCAGAATCATCCCAAATACATAATTTTTTCAAAGGACGGCACAGCATTTAGGTGCACATGGTGGCTGGAGCGTCCCTTTAAACGCGCCCAGGTGGGTCGGTTGCACATGGAGCGTAAACGGACGGACGTCATTCACCGGCCGCTGGTCTTAAAGCGCCAGCTGCCTTTAATACATTTGGGGCTATTTCAAAAAAATAAATAAATAAAAATTCCATTTCTTTTTCGTAAGTAGGCGAGGGTATCGCCAACGTGCCCGGTGTGTTGGATTTGAAAAAGCACATTTTTGCCGCTCTGGAAGGATTTTGGGCTTAAAAAGTGTGTGAGAAGGTAAGTATATAGCAGGGGCAGGAGGTCCCGGGACTACTGGCTACGTCTGGGGTGAATTAGACATGGCGGGGTAGTTCCAGTCCTCACGCTCTCCCGTATAGACCTCCGTCTTGTTCTGCTCGTACAGGAGGATCGTTACTAGTCTCTAGCAACTCACGCGGCTCGTTATTCCTGAATGACAAGCAGAGGTAGACCGGCAACTGAATTCATGCGCAGCCACGCTGTAAGGCGTGTATATATAATATATATATATTTATATATATATATATATATATGCTCCAATCCGTATACCAACATTGGGCAACAGCGGCCTTTCCGCCCCCGGACTACCATTCCCAGCCAAAATCTGACATATATAAACATAGAAACGGTCTTCTGCGAGGCAGGGGCACACGCCGGATGGGCTTGATGGGAGTTGTGGCAAAACACCAGCTATAAACTGCCGACACTGATCCGTCCGCTTACACTTAATTGATAATAAATTAGCCAGGATACTTAACCCTTTGCGTTCTCTTCCCTGGGGCACGTTATAGCGGAGATTAATGCACGAAAGCATGTGATTCTGTATTTAACCGCTTCTGCCTTAAAGCGATAGACTGTCTGCTCGACAACTTAACCGTTTACCTTCTGAAATAGGATGAAAAAACACGTTAAATGCTTAAAGGGATTTTAACAAAGTGCAGGAGGGACGTTTATTCCAAAGGAGGAGAAAGGTGAGAAGGTCACATATATAACATAAGGAAGTTTTACTTTATTGTGAGGGTGGTTGATAAGTGGAACTACCTCCCAGTAGAAGTGGTAGAGGGTAATACAGTGAGGGGATAGATATACGGCTTCCCAATCTAACCAACTACTGATTTAGATCCACCGCAGTCTTTACCGCAAGAAAAATGGGACGGGGGGCAAATGGGGCTGCGGCACATCTTTAAAAATCATCTAGTAAAATGATAAATAATAACAACTTAAAATTATATTAAAGAACTAAACGCGAGGACTCCAGTTGGCTTCACGGTTCCAAAGGCAATAGGATGTTGAGGACATAGGTTATAGATAATACATAGCACAGGGCCAGTTTGAGAGGAGTCATCATGACACGCAGTAAAACACACACTAAAGAATATAAAATTTATTACATTCATCCGGAGATTATTTCTGGAAGATTATAGTACAAGACCCTGCTGCCCTCTACCTGCGAAGAGCCAGGGGCAATGAAACAACTCTCAAGATCCAGCTGGCTGCTTGTCATGAGATTTGTAGAGTCACATCAGCTTTGTTCTTTGGACTTAAGAGGCTTCTTTTCTTGCGTTTCTTGGTTTCCAACAAGTCTTCATAAGATCAGAGGGCGATAGACACCCACCTGAGGGCCGACTTTAGAGCCCTATCCTGCGGAGCCCCTACAGGGTGGGCAGCAGCAGAGCCGTGTAGACCAGGTTGGCTCCGTTGCAGAGCAGGCACACGAGATTGCAGAGCGACGAGATTCCATGGTAACGCAGAAAACGTTTCCGCAGGGCCTGGTATTTGGGATCCTGCTCTCGGAGAAGCTTATAACCTTCCGCGTTGGCCTTTAGCCCTACTTCTCCTCCGAGGCCGTGCTCTCGTTCAATAGCCTGCATCTTAAACATGGACTTGGACGTGGCCGGAGAGAACCAGCGAGCGTTCAGGGCAGATAAAATCAGGGAACCGAAAAAGAGCGAAATCTGTTAAGAAAACAAGTTTAATAAGCTTTAAAAATAAATAAATAAAAAGCAAAGGAAGTGGAGGAATGAATAGCAAGGTGAGAGAATGAGAAGAAATCAGACAGCAAAGGTTAATGCCAGGGATTAGAAAATTAAGCATTAAAAAAGTAAAAGTTAGAAAGGGTGGGGGAGGGGTATTACAGGGTGAGAATGAGGAATGACAGGCGTGGGGGGAGCATCATGACACGTGTCACCTGTACACTCTCGCTGGGTGACAGCAGGTCACGGGGATGGTAAGCCGCATACACCACCAGGTTCAAGAAGGAGCACAACAGGACGGCATGACCGTAAAACGGGAACAGCTTACTCTGTACTAAGCCAAAGGTGTGCCGGGGCACCCCCCTAATCAGCACGAATCCTACGGAGAGATAAAGGGATAGAGAGGATTATATACACAGCCGGGGTCTGTAAACCGCAGAGCTTACAGTCTAATTATACAAAAAGACGGACATATTACATGATGAGATGGCACTGACGAATGGGCTGTATCCTGCAGAGCTTACACTCTAATTACTTACAAAGTATTATAAAGCAGAAATAATGGAAAAATCAGATTGTAAACTCTGCTGAGACACAAATGCAGTGCAGGGAGGGGAAGCATTTTATACAGGAGGAAGACTGTCCTGAAGAGCTTACGCTCTAATATAGCTCAACCCGGCGGCAGCACGGAGCCCGCTGTCTATTTGTCAGCAGGACTTCAGGGAAAAGACGGCCGGCGACTCTTACCCGCTATAAAAGTCATCCAGAACTGCATGCCCCAGGACGTAGAGAGAATCAGGAGATACCCGACCTTCACGAGGCTCCCCGGCTCGCCTTCTGCCACCATCCTGCAGAGAGAGAGAGAGAGACGGGCCGGCGAATTAACCTTCTAGCTGCCAGAACCTAGGTAGATTTTCTAATCCCTTTCCAATATTACTGGAGACGCGCCGATATAAAACCAGCCCCTTAGAGAATATGACTCCCTTCCCTTCAAGTACACAGATGTGAATTACAGATAGACCTGCCTATGCCAGCGCCGAACACGCGCCCCCTGCTGGTAAAAACTCATAAAAGGCTTTACAGAAAACATGCGCAAGATAAAGCCTTATCTGTCTTCTAAACACATACATCTCAGGCAACAAACATGTATGCTGTCAAACTGGGACACAACCCTGTTATTATTATCATCTGTTTACCATTCCATATTTTTTTTTACTTTTTGATAACAAAACAATGGACTTTCTGACCAATTCCAGGGTTGTGTTCCCCCGCAACCAGAGAAACAGAAAGAAATGACTTATCTGCCCCGCTGCTTACACTCCGTACATTCAAAGGGTCTGACAGAACCAGAACCGACGGACAAAGAGATCCTGTACATTTGGGGGGAAAAAGCTTACTATTTAAAATAAGCAGTAATAAAACGTATCTACCGCCTGCAACGATGAAACGCCTGCTGTCATACAGGAATGAGAATGTATCGTTAACAATAACATGTAGATTTAACCCGGCCCCTGAATGCCTTATTACCCCCCGTAACATCTTATTACAGTAACCCGGCCCTGAGTTCCTTATTACACCTGTAAAGTCTTATTACAGTAACCCGGCCCCTGAGTGCCTTATTACCCCTGTAACGTCTTATTACAGTAAACCCGGCCCCTGGAAGCCTATACCCCTGTAACGTCTTATTACAGTAACCCGGCCCCTGAGTGCCTTATTACCCCTTAACATCTTATTACAGTAACCCGGCCCCTTGAGTGCCTTATTACCCCTGTAAACATCTTATTACAGTAACCCCTCCTGAGTGCCTTATTTACCCCTTAACATCTTATTACAGTAACCCGGCTCCTGAGTGCCTTATTGCCCCTGTAACATCTTATTACAGTAACCCGGCCCCTGAGTGCCTTATTATCATACACAGAAACCGGTCTTGCTCTGCAGGGTCAGTAGATAAAGTCCGAGGCAAACTTATCCACCCAGGTTTGCAGTGAGGTTGACTCGTGTGCGGGGCAGGCAGGGATACACTTGCTCTATAGATCACATAATTACATTTATTTATATAGCGCCAGCCGATTCTGTGGCGCTGTTAAACATACTGGTACAGAAGGAGAAGATGGCCCTGCTCTTGTGAGCTTACAATCTATACATACTGAACTAAGCCTAGAAGTACAGAATAACTACCCCCGGCTGTCTCCGCTGGATATTTGCCTGGTCCTGGTCTCAGTTGGGCCGCTTCTCTTGGGCCGACGCAGAGAAACGCGGTACCATGTGTGCAATAAACTGCAACCCTTAGACATTAAAAGAGTTAATCCAAACCAGTGTATTCCTGCCATATGTATAAACATCCTGCTCCTCAGGGGCGGGGCGGTTACCCTAGGCACACATACACAGTGCCGTAGAGCCAGTATTTATTATTATTATTATTAATAAAACTGGTCTGCAAGACAATTTTAGATAATCATGGCAAAAAAAAGTAGAAAATGTTTTTATTCCCCGCTGAAAGCCTCTGTGCTCACAGGAACAATTAATATTTAACTATGAACATTTTACACAAAGACTTTGACTGCTCGACTTGTTACTCAATAGTCATAAATCAACCTGACGCTGGAAACAAAAGTCCCGTTGATTTATTCAGTAATAAATTTATTCGTGAAGATCGGAGTTAAAGAAGGGGGTGGTTAGTCCTGGGTAGATGAAGCTTGTAAAGGATGGGAGGCGAAAGGCACTGCCCTCACCCAGAGACCAGGACTGATATTCAGCTGATCCCATACACCCTTTATATACCGTAAATAAATTATATATATATATATATATATATATATATATACACATACATATATATACATACACACACCAGCAAACTTGATGGAACTATTCTCAGAGGTCACATGACGCACAGTGGACTTCCTATATGACATGGACATGCTGACATATTCACATATACATGAAGCCCAACCGGTCACCAATGCCTGTAGTTTCTACCTGGTATCAGGACCGGCCCCTGGGGCCACAGATGCGCCAGTCAGGTTCACATACCAGTGAATGGAGGGGGAGGGGGGGGACCCGGGAGTTCCACAGAGGATCTTGTGGAAAAAGAGATAATTGCACATAGAAAATGTATATATTAGAATATCGCGCATGATTATCCGCGGTGCTGTGAAATAAAGAGGAGGAATGCGGAAAGCACAGATAGGGCCAAAAACACACAGACTGGCAGATTGCTTCCCGCAGAGGGTGCAGAAAACATCGTTTAACAGGAACCGATCAAGAACAACTCCTTATACATTCTTATATATATGTCACAGAATTCTACAGCAGATCGGACCCATTCGCCCGTCTCTCCTGCTGTAAAGAAGCCGACCGTCATCAGTTATTGGTCTCGTCTTAGATTCAGGGGCCATATTCCTATCCCATGCATCTTTAGCCTCTACCACTTCTGCTGGGACACTGTTCCACTAATCTACCACCCTCTCAGTAAAGTTAAACGCCCATCAATATATATATATATATAATATATATATATTATATATAATACACATATATAATATATATATATACACACATATATATATTATATATATACACATATATATATATATATATATATTGCACTAGCCTTCCGTGCAACAACTTTACGAGCCCACAACTAAACCCAAAAGCAACGACAAGTTATATGCTGTGACGTTACAGAACTCTCAGGGCTAGAAATGTTATTAAATGCTGCAATATCTATCTATCTACATAATATATATTATATATATATATATATATACATATATATATATATAATCAGGACACCCGGGCTGTCTTGTCTCAATGCATCTGCCGTTATGGCAGCCGGAACATGTACCTGGCTCCAGGAAGCTTCACAGTGTAAGAGCAGCTCAGCAACTGACAGCTACTTCCGGGTGCCCTTAGAAGCCTATCCCCCTTTCATCAAGTCATTTCACTTATCAACTTCTAACACCAATCAAAACGGCAAGACTGGTTGCCTAGCGACCATTGTCTACAGAAGCTCACTGCAGGCAAAGTGCGTGTTTTTGCGAAGTCTGAGAATAAAGATATGGGAATTCAGCCACAAATGAAAGCTTTGATTCAGGGTGGCTGTGAGGTGTGCATGTCCAATGGAAGGCATTTTTGTTCCTTCTTCCATCAGCTGTTACCAGGGAAACCTTCAAATGGTCCCACAAGAGGCTTCTTTAAATATTAACCCTTTAACGGCCCATCACAAAGTTTCGGTTGTAGTGACTCGCTAATGGCGGCAGCTGAATAGAGTGGCCTCATCAGGCATTCTCCGGCAGTAAGACGCACAGACACTCTGTTGGTGCTCCGACGTGGCCACCTCGCAACTCTCTAAAGCTGAGCGCCACAAGGTGGCTCTTCCTATAAGGCGGGCAGGTGGGACGCCCATCCCACCTCTGGTGCTGTATCCACCCCTTGCCACACCCCCTCAACACAGGTGACCTGATTTGCCGAAGTGGGAACATCATACTTCCATATATGGGATCTTTCTGGCTCCGGATACCCGGGCCCCCCTTGCAGGAGGTCCCGCCGGTGTTGGTGGGACACACTCCATTGAGTGAAACGAGAGTTCCAAGGTATAGGTACTTCCCAACGTCTACCCCCGACGAATCAGAATGCTGAGGGGGTGGAGCTTTGGAGGTAGAGTGTCGCTCAAACCTGCAGCGCTACTGTGCATGCACGCATTTCTGTGCGTGCGCGGCATGCATTCCCCTGAATGTGTTTGAGTGGGGTGTGCCGCAGCGCCGCTCCCCCGCCCGGGGGTATAGATGACCATGGACTCTCTTGGTGACATGAGACACAGTCTTCATCCAGCTGGATATTAGCCAAGCCACGAGCCTGACTAGCGCACGTTCTCATTGCATTGTGATAAACCTTTATTTATTACATATGGGGTGGGCGACACGTATGTGACATAACATATGGTATACTGATAACTCAACCTTGGTATAGACTACCGTTTAACGATTTACTGCTCATTCCAGCGATACGCCATAGGTAGTGAAAGCTTATGGATATGCAAAATGGGGCATTTCAAGGATACCCTATATGTGGGGGCAAATGATAGCACTGGACTCCCCATGAGGGGGGTCCATGTTTGGTGTTGCTCTTATACGGGGGAGGTGATGTTACACCCTCATCGGCAGAGAACAGGTATAGGTGGGTGTCCGTATCACTCGGCATATGCCGTCCGCCTACTAATGAGCAGCTGCCTCCCTCCTCTGCAATTCCTCCATCGTTTTTTTCATTAGGGCTCCCAATATTTCCCCATCTTCCTTGCAGCAAATCTCTCAGCTTTTCATTCCATTTCTGTTTATCATTCATTTTCTCTCCTCATTCTCCATCTCGTGTGTCTTTCATTCCCTGTCCGTTCTCCTTTTGTTCTCTCCTCTCCCTGTACTTGGCTTCTCTCTCTTCTTTCTCCCACCATTTTATAATCTCAGCTGTCTTTTGTTGCATTGGTTCCCTCTTTTTTTCTCCATTCTTTTTTTAGCTGCCGAATTCTTATCTCCTTTCTTCCCATTTATCCTTTTCCTTCTCCCCGTCCCCCCCATCCTTCCAGGCTGTGTTCAGGGAGGGGACCGAAATGTCTGCCAGCAGTCTCTCCTCCCTCTGAGCTGATTCCAGGGACCGTCATAGGGGGTAGGAAATCTGGACAATGCCTGCAGGTCTGTAAGACTGGGGGGGTCCCATTATTATCATTATCCCTCTTATACATGGTTCAGTTAGTATCACCTTATAGTAACCCGGCTCCTGAGTGCCTTATTACCACTGCTACATCTTCACATTATATTCTTCTTATTATTATTAGAAATATTTAGGGTTCCTTATAACCATTTTACTTATAAAATCTTTTTAGTACTGAGGTAAAATCATAATAAACAAGAGCCTGAGTGCCTTATTACCCATTAACACCACATCACGGTAACCCAGCGCATGAGTACCTTATTACCCCTGTAACATCTTATTACAGTAACCCGCCCCCGAGTGCCTTATTACCCCTAACAATTTATTCAGTAACCCGCCCCCGAGTTGCCCTTATTACCCGCAGTAACAATCTTATTAACAGTAACCGGACTCTGAGTGCCTTATTACCCCAAACCCCCGTAACATCTTATTACAGTAAACCGCCCCGAGTGCCTTATTACCCCCCGTAACATCTTATTACAAGTAACCCGGCCCCCGAGTGCCTTATTACCCCATGTATACATCTTGTTAAGTAACCCGGCCCCCTGAGTGCTTATTGCCCCTGTAACATCTTATCACAGTAACCCGGCCCCTGAGTGCCTTATTGCCTCTGTAATATACTGTGGTGATTTTGCTTCTACTCTCTCGTAGGTCCAGCTGGAGGATGTTGTGCGTCACACATGGCTGCACATGAGGCAGAGATAAAGAGCAGCGCCTCTATCATCCCATGTTTCCTGTTTGTAGAGGTATTGATTAACCCCATATCTGCCTCCCCTCAGTAATTCTTTATTCTCCTACTAACTTGATTTCTCCTTCCGGTTCACTCACTGCCACTTTTCATACATGCCTCCCTGTAGTTCGTGGATGGTTATTTTGCTGCTATAAATTGTTTATTAGAGCATAAAAAGCCAGTGTAGAGGAAATGTGAAATTAGGTGGAGGAGGTGGAGAGAAACCTCAGAGAATGAACAGATCAAATGAGACAGTAAGGGAGTGAGAAAAGGAGGAGGTGGCAGGCGAGGGAATGACACTGAATTCAGTGGAAGATAAAACTCATTCAGCCCATCTACCCTGACTGTTTTTCTTGATGCAAAAACCCAAACCTTACTTAGTCCATGGCAGGAGCGTTACTAGAAACCATAGGGCCTCGTCGTAAAACTTGCCCTGGGGGCCCCCAACTTCACCAAGCAACATGTCCCACAGTGCCCCCTAAACAGCTTGTGAGTGCCACTTTTGCCTCTTATCAGTGACATCCTAACCCTTAAACACTCTGCCTGTGCCATCTTTGCCCAAACCACTGATCCGTGCCATCATTACTCTCATCATAATGTGCTAACATTGCCCCCAAAAAGCTTGTCTGTGCTATCATTGCCCCCCAAAAGCTTGTCTGTGCCATCATTGCAGCTGGTCTGTGCCATCATTGCCAAACAGCTTGCCTTCTTTGCTCCTTGTAACGTACACTCTGGCACAAATACATAAACACACTAACAATAAATGTACACATGATAACATGCAAACGCATGCTTAAACATACAGTTTACTTTAAAACAAATTGGTTGAGTGATTTTACATTAAAATAGAAGTGAGTAACATAGAGGATTGGAAACGTGGGCATTGGAGTGAATGAGAAGAATCGATGAAAGGGTGACAGTGGGTTGGCAGGGAGCACCAGCAGAAGGGAGAATCATTCGAGTGACATGATAAGAAGTGATCTGTGATTGCTTCAGGGATCTCTCACTCCTTTTCTCCAACCTCCACGAACAAATTTATCTTCGGCATCCTCCTCTTTATTTCTCAGCTTCCGTTTCTTTTTTTCTTTTCGCTTTTCTTTTACCTTTTTTGTTACTTGCCATCTCCACCAAACCTCCATTCTTCCATCCATCCATCCATCCATTCATCTCTTTGCTGGCTCTTTCTTCTATTTAAATCACCTTTCCCCCTTCTCAAACCCTGCTGTCATTGGATCCATATCCTCCTTCCTCTTACACTCACACATATATATTCTTCCATCCTCCTTTACATTCACTCTCCACCTTCTACTTGTTTCTCTTCTTCATCGCCTCTTTTCCCCACATATATGTTTTAGCTCTTCACTTTTTTTCCATTTCTGCCTTCTTTGACTCTCTCTTTCCTTTTCCACCCACCATTCCCTTTCTACCGTCCTGGACCCTTTGTGAATCACCCTTTAGACCCATCGATTTATCCCTCCCCCTCACCTCACAGGATGCTCTATTTCCAGCTGGTTCTCATGGCTGGTACCGTGATCCTCTCGTACCACTTTGAATACACCGACACGTTCCCCGTCCACTCCCAGGGATTCTTCTGCTACGATACATCTCTGTCCAAACCTTATCCAGGACCTGAGAGCACCAGCCAGGCACCACCGCGTCTCTTATATCCGCTGATCACTGTGCTGCCTATCCTCACGGTAACCGAATACTGTCTATATGGGGGTATTATGTTTAATAACTCAAGGGTGGGATGTGGGGACAATAAGATACCGAGTCTATCGAGTGTAGGGAAGGTTATACACAGTGTATCTCTAAGGAAAGCCTTGAAGAACAATGACCTTACTCAAGTTCAGGAGTTAAAGGTCTCGGTCTTTAGACTATAGAATAACATCACAAATCATAATTCTGACAGTGAGTGGTGGGTGAAGCCATGGTGCATGATTAGGACAGTGACTTCTTCGATGACCACCTAGATTAAACCAGAAATTGACCAAATAAAAGTCTTGGTTTATGTCTAATCCCCACCTATGCTGTACAGAGGCAAGTAGACGCCTTGGTCTACCAAAGAATGCCTATAGGCACATTGACCATAGGAACTTCCTCATAACCTGCTTCATGGAGAAGGGCAGATGGGTGATAGGGGGAGAAACAATAACACAGGGTTCTATGCCCCTTCTTCCTACAGATCCTCCTTGGAGAAGTCTCCTCTGTCCTGATAAATCCAAGATGGCGGACCAAAGAGAGAGTGATCTCCTGCGGGGACTGCTGCTTCTTCAACCCTTTACTGCGACGTGTGGTCAGGATCCTAGGTGGGAACCCAGGAAGACATTATCCCAGCAGGAAGTGGAATATGATTTGTCTTCGGCTGACGTTATTCCTTTTTGTCACCCCTCTCTTAGGTCTCTTTTGTTTTGGGCTCTTCTGCACGGTCATTTTTGCTGGTGCCGTCCAGACAGTCACTGGTAACCAGACCCCCCACTTCCTAACGGTGTGCCGTCCAAACTACACGGCTCTGGGCTGCGTGTCGCATGTTCAGTACGTGTCATCACCACACGCCTGCACGGGTGACCCTGACCTTGTGACCGAGGCTCGGAAAGCCTTCCCCTCAAAACCCGCAGCTCTGGGGGCATATGCAGCGGTTTACACTACGGTGAGACACGTGGGACCCCACACTGTATACCCAGCAATGGAGAAAATTCCAAGAATTCGCCTATGGGCTGTATTATGGAAACATTCAAATATGTCACGGGATTCAGGAACGAGAAGAGGTCCAGAACTAGATGTTGTAAACCCTTACGATAAAAACTCCTTCATCAAACAGAATTTTACTTTATTCAGAATTTTTCAGGGAATGCTCAATTATCATGTGACACGAAAGCAGTCACTGATAGGCTGCCGCCATGCAAACTGAAAAGACTTTTGGCGGTTAACAGTGCCATCTTCTCACATTTTTCAGATGTACATCACTTTGGTTCTGCGGGTGAAGGGTTCCAGGCTGGTGAAGCCCTCCCTGTGTCTGGCTCTTCTCTCTCCCTCCTGGCTCCTGTCCGTCCTCCGCGTGGCTGAATACCGGAACCACTGGAGAGACGTGCTTGCCGGCACCATCACCGGATCGGCCATTGCAGTCTTCCTGGTGAGAGATATATACTTACAAGGGCTGACCTGATTGAGGATGGGCGGTGAAAGCGGGGTCAGGGAAAAGAGTTTATTCATGAAACTATGGAGGGAGCTAGGGTATTAAATCACAGTGCTGCAATATGACATCACATGGCATCATTCTGCTTCAATACATCATGAACTAGCAAGGTAGGTGAGTGGTCATGCCCCAGCACTTAATACAAACCTAACAATACAATGAACAAACATATGGGTGCAGAAGGAGGAGAGACCCTCGGTCTTATGAGCTTACAATCTATTAGTTTGTAAGAGAAGGTCAAAGGTGGTTCAAATGCCTTTCCAAAAACAGCCTGGTCACACACCAAGACCTCTGTGCTTTCTCCAAGTTCTTTATGAAATCTCATTAACATCATGCTGTATAATCATAGCTTTTCTGTGATTGGCTTCTCCAATATCAGGTGACTTGTGTTTTGAATAATTTCGGGAGCTCAGAATCCAAGTGTGTCGAGGAAGAGCTGCCCCCAGATGAATTAGATGAAAATATCGCTCCGGAGCTGCACCCGCCCAAAACACATGAAAAGTTAAGTATGGTACAGGTAATGGGGGGGATCAGTAACGCCAATCGTTTTGGGCAAAGCTGTTTTGGACAAGCATACGGGTCTAACAGCTGAAGTATCTCTCCCCCCAACAGGGTCTCTAAGATATACCTCCAGATGTCACCTGATCCACCGCCGTGCCTTGTTCCTGTGACTCCTGATGTCTTAATACCCTCCAACTGTATGACCAGCCAAGTGTGACACCTTCATACAATCAACAGCGGGTTCCAAGAAGGAGGAACATCACGGCGTGGAGATCCTCAACTTCGCCCTAAACCTAGTATCGCAGGACAACAGAGGCTGTCAGAGTAAAGTACTGTACATCAAATGTGAATTATTAAGAAACAGTCCCACTCAGTGCTTGTCTACCATACCTGTCACATCACATTCATAACTGGTTTTAAACCCCAGTCCATGAAGTCAAGAAATGCGACTGGTGGGGCAGACTCCGTGCCCCATAGCCCCCTCCTGTCTGTGTCACCCTGCGGTGGGAGGGGCAGACTCCGTGTCCCATAGCCCCCTCCTGTCTGTGTCACCCTGCGGTGGGAGGGACAGACTCTGTCCTCTATCTAGTCAATGTCGTCATGCACAATGCCATTTCTTTGATACAAAGGGACCAACATTCTTTTATTCCATTATTCCCTCCCTTTATGTCATTCTGTTATGAAATGGTGAATGACTTTGGGCGAATGTCCCCTTCGTGAAGTACACTTTTTTCCCACTCATCCCTTTGCTTAAACTGGGATTATTGTACTGTTTTATACATCCGTTATTCAATGGATTTCAATAAATTAATTAAAATAATGTTGTGTATTCTAAGTGATGGTCTAGTGTTTTTCTAATTGCCATAACCAGATACACCACTTACTGTCCGTTAGTTCAACTTCATGTAATGAGGATAAAATAGTTTCTTTCATATTGACTCCATTGGTATAGCGATCACACGAAAGGTGAGTGTGTGCTCAGTGCAAGGAGTGTAGAGGAGGCAGCGGCCATACCCCACGGCTTCAGTTAAATCTCCCTTCCTTTAATTTTTTAGGAAATTGTGTTGATTTCGATACCCTCTCCAGAAACAGCAGACCTTATATTATACTTAATTAACACACATTTATCAGAGCAAAGAGGTACCAAACAGTTGTAAAATATAAACATTTATTACAAAATGTATAAAAAAGCGTTTGTATGAATAACACTCATCTAAAATCTACAATATATATTTATACATATTTTACAGCATACCGAGTATTCATGCGCACCTGCAAACTCATCTATTCTTTCACCCCCAACTTATTTCACCCCATTTTTACATTCACCCGCTATCACACCTCATACCCGTGGGGTATTTCTGGTTTAGGTATGTATTTTTTATGCTTTAATGTGGTTTTACATGATCCAGGAATGAAATGCTATTTATATCTTATACAATATATATATTAAGTGAGAAAGAGGGAGATAAATGATAACATTTTATACCTTAAATAGTATGACCCACTATTTAACCCTTTGGCTGTTTGTAGACACCACGGTATTTCACGCATTTCAAGACAAGAATGTCCTATTATCATAGAAAAAAATTATATACAAAACTATATACATGGCAGTGTTAAGCTTTTAAAATATAGATATAAAATTCTAATATCTATAAAAGGTAAACTTGTACGAAAATGTGTCATAGATGTCCAAGTGTAGAAAGCCCTAGCACCCCAAAGCATTGGTCTTCACTAAGAGTTCCCGATATCGCATTCTACACTCTACAAACATTCCGCTTTCATTTCTCCTTATGTGTTGTCGAGTTTTCCTCTTCCACATCACGCTAAGTCGACTCATTTATGTCCACAAACTTAGCATTGTGAGTACAACTGGTGGAGAAGCTGGTCGTTCTGGTAAATATTAGGGGATGGGGGGCGACTTTCCTCTCCAGAGCCGGACATGAGAAGATATGTATATTTCAAAGAGAGAGAAGAAGGAGGTGGTGGCGGACATGGTGGACGTGGAGGACGTGGCTTGGGAGATAGGAGGCCCTCGCATGTCTCCACAACAGTGTACTCAAAGCTAGAGGCTGGACTATGCTTCCCCTCCTTAGAACACAGGAGGTTGACGTCGGACTTTTGCCAGTCATCTTCTATCTGTGGAGCCTCCAAAAAGTCATTCTCAAGTCCATAACTTTCACCATGCCTGATCTTCAGAATGGGAGCTTCTTCCAAGCCAGGTTCTTCTTGGCTCAGCTCTGTACTCTGGGTCTCCAATGAGTCATAAGCTACCAGTCTGGCCTCCCTCTTTGAAGTCTCCTCAGAGCCATGTTCCTCAAATTGGTAATTGAAATGATTGAAGTTCCTCCTCTGCGGTTCCATCCACGCGGTCTGGTGTCTCCCCATCGCCACCCTTGCTGAGAGATGAGGTACAATTTTCTCATTCAATATCACATAATTATCCTTGGAAGGCAGCTGGACAGAGGATCTTGGTGATGTTGCCGTGGATGAAAGTTCAGATAGTATCTCCAAAGCAGAATATGGGTCGTCATAGAACGTATGCCTGGAGGTCCATACCCGGTAGAAGTCGGCTTGCCCAAGCCATAGCTGTCCACAAAGACACACAAAGAAGTGTTAGAGCTGGTACGCGTTTCTGAACTTTCAAGAAAAAAAATTGCCAATAAAGATGAGATTGAAAAAAAAGAACAATTAGGCGTACCTTAAAATTCCCCTTATGGATGGTGTAGAGATCCCGAAAGTGACTGTCAGGAGTTGGGATCTGTGGCCAAACTTTGTGCTTGATGACGCTAAAATGTTAAAATGTGTCTTGTTATGGAAAAGTTCACATTTATCACGCTACGGCAGCGTCAGAGTTTGTGTTCGCTTACCTGATATATTTCAGTATCAGCAGAAGGGGTACGGTAACCAGGAGGAGGGAGCCAAAGACGTACAGCATGATTTGAAGAGGATCTAAATAAATAAAGATACAGATCAGAGTAAGTTCCGCAAGATCCAGTCAGTATTCTGAATCTAAGGGGTATTCGCCATCAGAACGACCCCCATTGCCTTAAATTGAAGGTCTAGTGGGAAAGTTCAAGAAGACCTCATCTCTTGCAACTGGACAACCCTATATGTCTGGAATCAGTATGATTAATAATACTGATGATATTCTAAGCCAAGTTCCATTTAGGTTCTATATCATTAGAAAAAAAAATAGTCGTCTTAGCGTTATGGCAACACAGGACCTGAAGATGATTCTATCTGAAGAAGAGACCTCTGAGGTCCTGGGGCTCTATGTAGCGTTAGAACTTTCTGTGTTGACCCAGTTTTAGTTGACTAAAGTATCAGTACCCTTAGGACACACTGGAACACTCAAGCCTCCCACTTGTTTTGGAGTTGTCAACCTCATGAACATCATGAGTAGGTAGTTGAGGTCAACCCAAGATGTAAGATTGTTCAACCCTGAGTTACAGCCATCCTAGAGTCTCACCAATACTTGTCTCGATGATAACGGGTGGTGTCCATTCACTCCAGTATCCACTGTACGATATGCCGTCCAGTCTGGCTCTTACATGGACCGTGTACTGGGTGAGAGCTTTAAGGTCCATCAGGAGGACACTGAGCCCCTTATCCACCGACTCCTGAAACGAAAGCAATGATACCGCCTGCTCTTTTTTCCATTTGACAGCTTATGAAAACCACCACAAAAGGGCAATTAATATCCTGCATGTACGATGCTACTAAGTATCTAATTCTAATCTATTGTTATCTGGTGAAGGGTCCGTTTAACCTTGATCTATACATTGGCTATTAAAGCCCATTTAATTAAGCTTGTTAATTGGTATTATATTTGTGAAATCAATACTCACTGTGTGCGTGTCTTCTTCTGAAGAGGAGTACTTAACTTCAAACTTGATGCTGTCTTCAAAGCTCATGGATGGAGGTTCCCAAGATACCAGATAGCCTCCAAAAGTCTTCTCTGTCACTGTCACGTTTCGGGGAGGTTCCAAGAAAACTAGTGGGGAGGGATGAATGGGAAAAAAAATGTTTATCGGAAACACTTGGGTCCGTGAAGTGGGAGACGCCAGAATCACAGCATTCTATCAGTGGAGTGTTTGAGTCTCTCACTCATACAAACTGATTGAATTGAGGGCTCCTTGTTCACGCTGATGTGTGGTGGAGAAGGCTATTCCTTGACTTAATCTTGGTAGCCACATGGTATAACTTTGAACCTCATCCCCTGATGAATAATAAATAAAATATAATATAATAATAAGTTATGGCAGCCATATTTGGAATTAGGAGGAAAACCAAAAAGCTGGAGGCCCAAGATTAATTGGTAGCCTAACGACCCTTTGTCAACAAGTCAACAAATGCAAGTCAGCGTAAACTAAAACCTTACGGGGGAAGGGTAAATAAATAACTTCTGTGTTCTTCATACCCCTGGCTTTATGTGTATATACGTGACTGGCACGACTTGTCTTACCGAGATCATTGGTGTAGAACACTTTCTGGTACAGAGTGAGCTCATCGTTGTGATATTGGGTCAACGTGATGTTAATGGGTTCGAAGGAGAACACGTCAAGGGCTGGGAAGTTGCAAATGTACCACCAGGTATCTTCAGGGTCCACCTCTGTGGTCAGAGCACACGGCTTTCTGGGTTGATCTCTAAAGATACAGAAGTCGAGTTATTCCCCGAGGACAGACTTAGTTTGAGACTTTTATAACCCCCATTATGGCGACAAAGAGACAGATGGGTAATGGTGTGAAAGTTACATGATGTCGGTGTTACCCTGTTACCCGGCTGCGTCTGCCCTGACAGAGTAAACCTTCCCATTCTTTCTTCACTTTAGTTTCCTCATATGCAGCCTTCACTTCAGTCAAGCCCTTCCTTTTTTCCAGTCTATTAGACCCCATCTTCCCCTACTTTCCTCCATTCCCCATTCAGTTCCCCTTTCCCATTATTTGCTTTCATTTCAGTTTAGCTAACCCTTTCCTCATTGCTTTCGTTTCAATTGAGCTCCCCTTTGGTTCAACTCCCCCTCTTATTATTCCCTCTACCTCTCGTCTTCATTTTCTCTCCTTCATTTAATTTTTTTTCTCTCCTCCAGTTCCACTCTCCCTCTAGTTATTTCCTCTTCTTCAGTCTAGCTCTCCCACTCCTCATCATGTTTCCTCCTTCAGTTCAGCTCCCCTTCTCATGATCATTCCTTTCCTCCATTTTCATTCCCCCTCTCCTGATCATTTCATTCACCCTTAGTTTATTAAACCCATCTCCCCTCATTCCTACCCCCCTTGCTCACACCATTTCTGCTCTACTCAGCTGAGTTCCCCTCTTTATATTAAGATTTCTACCCAACACTCGCTCTTCCCATCATTCCCTTCTCCTCACATCTACTCCATTCCTTTCTTTCTTCTTCTTTTGTGTTTAATATCTGTGGATGGGGGGGTCCATGGTACTCACTGGGACTGATATTCAAAGGTATAGCTGGAGTTTTCCTTTTCGCTGCTCTGCCAGAAGCAAACCAGTTCTGATCCAGTCGTTGTGAAACAGTACGGGGCAGTGGAATTCACGTGGATGACCTCATACACTGGGATGAAATAAAAGCCTGTTTAATGTATTGTTACCGCAAATTTACTTTATAATATAATAGAAGATGAGATACAGTAACTCCGTCCTATAATAAGGGAACCAGTGTACAATAGGTATGAACACAATAGGAAAGGAACTCCCTGCCCCATGCAGCTTACAGTCTAAATTATAACAATAGCGATATCTGTATTATTTCTTCCATTATGTCTGACAATAACCCGGCCCCTGAGTGCCTTATTACCCCTGTAACATCTTATTACAGTACCCCGGCCCCTGAGTGCCTTATTACCCTGTAACATCTTATTACAGTAAGCCGGCCCCTTGAGTGCCTTATTACGCCTGTAAACTATTATTAACAGTAACCGCGGCCCCTGAGTGCCTTATTACCCCTGTAACATCTTATTACAGTAACCCGGCCCCTGACGTTGCCTTATTACCCCTGTCTGTAAACATCTTTATACCAGTAAACCCGACTCCTGAGTGCTTATTACCCCTTGTAACATCTTATTACATAACCGGCCCCTGAGTGCATTATTACCCCCTGTAACATCTTATACAGTAACCCGGCCCTGAGGTGCTATTACCCCTGTAACATTTTATTACAGTAACCCGGCCCCTGAGTGCCTTATTACCCCATAACATCTTATTACAGTAACCCACATGATGACATGCAGCAAACACATTTTGTTTACACTCACACTGCTGTCATGCCGCGCTCGCACATAGTACACACTCTGTTCAAAAACACACACTCCTCCCTCCTTCGTCCATCTGGCATCATAGATAAGAGTGGCTCTGTAACACAGACCATGCTATAGGTGGCCACGTGGCTTCCTAGACCAGAGTCACATACATACTACTAATAAATTCAAGGTTTAACACTTTAAGTGCCAAAGAGCGGTGCCTGTGCAGGTTGCAACTCTCCTTTTCATACGACATGTAACTTTATTAACCCTATAACCCCCCCATATATTATCTTACTATTCCATGGTGGTCAAATTTATGTCTATATTTTTTCTCTATATTTGCCTGAATTCCTTATTTTTCCTAGTCTCTCCCTACTGTGCTTTTTACAGTTTTTCCCCCCATAGTAAGTTTTTTTCAGCTTTGTCTCAAATCCTTGTGATGTCATATTTGTTTTCTCACTCTTTCCCTTTCCCCCTTTCTTCCTCCCCTACCCCCTTTTTGTTCTCCTTTTCTCTTCTCTCTTTTCTCTCTCCTTCAGTCTCTTCCACCAACATTCTAAGGTCTCTCTTAAGCTCGCCCTTCTTTCTGTGCCTGGGAATTATCCTCGCATCTTCATGATAGACAGCAGCTGAAAGTCAGAGCCTACAGACCTTAAAGAATCTTGGGGGTTTTACATCAGCAGCCATTGTTGGGACATCTAGGTCCATTTAAAGGGTTAAGCGCCTTACTCCAGACATGGAGCGTGCCAACCGCTCGAAAATCACAAGAAGCTCCCAATCTACGAGTTGGAGATCCCAGATTTAAACAATTAACGCGTATCACTTTATATACCCGACTCTGGGACTTCTGTAGGATCTAGAACCGGTAGAACGGACATTCCGACATTAATGTGAGACGTTATAGGGTTCTCTGCCTACACTTACCTCTGCGAAGAAACTGGGGGGTCTGTATTTCTTTGGATAAACTTCCTCGGAGGACCAGCAGGAAGATTAGGAACAGCCTGGACAGGTCCCTGGACATCCTGGTTCTGCGTACAGCCATAGTGTAGGGGGATCCTCCTGACACCCTTTCTATACCACTCTCTCATTCACTTTTTTTACTCCCGGGGGGGCGCCTCGCAGATATAGAATTCCAATTCCAGCTCACATTGTGTATTTCACCATTTTCTCTCTTCTTCTGTTCCCTACTGTGCTCTTCCAGTCTATCTGCCTTTACTCCGCTCGTTCCTCCACCCACCACCCATTTCCCTCTCTATCTCATTCACGCACGCCTCTCCAAGTCAACCTCATGCGCACGCTTTCTCTCCCTCATTCCTACCAACGTCTGTGGAGAGAGAGTTCTTTTCCCACCTGTTCCACATAAGATAAGACAGAAGCCTCCGCAAACAGTAGACAGCGACAACACTTTGTACCAGAAGTCTTCTCTTCTTATAGAGGGAGCCTCACGCCTCTACTGGTTTTTTGAGGTCCTGTCTGTAACTGTAACTCTTTCTCTAATTTATTACGGAATGTTTCGATAAATAGAATTTACAAGCCTAGGAACATAGAATCCAGACAACATATAAGAACCACTCGGCCCGTTTCTCCTGATGTAAAGTCTTCTCTTAGGTTCAGTGTATATCAGACGCAGTTTTTTTTCTTATTCCCCCAAGCTGGGACCATGCATGGCCTGGAACTTTACTGGGACCCCCAGATGTAGGAACAATGACAGTGAAGGTCACGCAGTATGTATCTGGCACTTTTGGGGCCAGCGTTAGGACTCATTGTAATTCTTGGCACAGAATTACGGTAATTCTCCTGTGGAAAAAAAAGTTGTGAAACTTAACAAACCGATTAAGGTGTCTTTTGGACTTGGGGCAAATGGCCCCTCAAGGAAACCAACTTCCCTCGGATACAGAAAGATGGCATCTGTGATACTTTAGAGATGGTGCCTGGGTTATGATGGAGACGCGGTGACCGAGCTGTAGAATGAGGCCGGTGTCCACGTCCAGGTGTTTGGGAGTGTTCATTAGGCTTTTATTAAGCCTGTACATGTAGGGGCTCAAAATGCATTGTTTTTAATGGGTTTACGGGCCGCCTATTGTCCTTAAGGGGTTGAACTTATGTTTTTTTATTCATGGATGAGCAGGAACCGTCCCACAAACCCTTCAGTCACCTTCTGCTCCTGCTTATCTATAGGACCACATACTGTCCCTCCCAAGCGTCTAACGCAATATACAGCTACTATCTATCTTTTTCCCGCCAATAACTGTTAACCATATGCGTGCTGGGGGGGGGCGGTGTAAAAGACATAACCTCCTTTGCTCCAAAATTGTGGAGGCCCTTGGTGAGTCGAATTGTCCCCTTTTCCATCCGAAGATCCGAAACCCATTGAGCCATCTTTTCCGACCAGGAACCATAACACGTTCAATGTAGCTTAGATACCAGAATATGCTCTAATGGCTTCTATAATGGAAGTTTGGGGCCAGGAGCCATTTGCTTATGGGCCCTTTTGTGCTCTGGTTTCAATGGCGACGGCTCACATTTAAGAACTTGGTCCTTAAATTTAATAAGCAGTGTCCCCCAACTTTGGAGCATGATGGGGAGAGCTTACAAGCCACACAAAAAAGTCACGTGGCCCTGTTGAGAACCAACCTCCTTTTACCCAGGAGTTTCCTCCTCGTTCCAGGGCTACCTGGCTAAAGCCAGGGCCGGTGGAAACCCTAGACCTGATTCAGACACTCTAAGCAGTTGCCTATGAAGCCTGGTACTAAGACCGGCCCTGGGCCGCAGTGATGTCAATTTATAGCCATTCAGAAACTGCTGTAAAGACGACCTTAATCAGTGGTCGGTCTCGTCTTAGATTCAGGAGCCGTATGTCTATCCCATGCATGTTTAATCCCCTCACTGTATTACCCGCTAACTCTTCTGCTGGGAGGTTGGTCCACTTATTCACCACCTTCTCAGTAAAGTAAAACAAAATATCAGGGTTAGCGCCATTCACCATTCTAGTCATATCACCATGCTGCAGATGTGCCCAATGAATATACAACTGAGAGGGGAACCTGGGTAAAAAAATAAATGCCGTTAGAGATGCGGTTACGTGGTGACAGATACAATGTAGCTTCGTACTTAGGAGATAGAAGCTGTTCTCGGGATCTGCATGATTATTCCTCCCCATTAAATTATCTCTGTGGATTGTTTTTGGTTGGTTCAGAACTTAATCCTCCTGGCCGACAACCTCAGCCGCCATGAAGTTATCTTTTAAACTAAATATGTTATAGTTATAGTTAGTTTTCTTTTAACCCTTTGAGCTTTGCTATAGTTTGGTTTAGGCTATATCCTTATAGTGCAGCGCCATCTAGTGGTGAAAGAGAACTCGCTCCAGACCACGAGCGTTATATATTTTGATTCAAATAACAGATGAAATAAGTATCTTGGGATAACACATTTTTTATTGGACTAACAATATAATATTTTTAGTTCTATAGATATATTTAAAGGGCCAGTTCCGCCATCATTTGCACTTTAACATACATGACAGGTCCCTTTAAATGTATATGATGTACCCTGTTAGAATACTTTATGGCAGGACTCAGTGGTCTCTTGAAGAGGAAAGCGGCTCATTCTCTCTGCTGTTTACTCGCAATTATTTTTATTGATGTCACCCTTAAGAGGGCCACGTGGGTTCTAGACAAGAAAGAAGAGTTTATCCATTGGAAGCACCATTTGTTACATAAAATAGTAATCCCGGAGTAGAAAAGTCACGTTGGTGCAAGTTTTCATGCATGCGCGGAGCTAAGTGCAGATTATCGGCTTTCGTGGCTACTAAGTAAAGTAACATTTTGACACGGAAGCCGGGAGTTACACAATTTATATATTTTATGTCACCCCCAATCATATCGAAAATGCATCGTATCCGGGAACCTTCCAAATATTATTCCTTTAACTACAAAGATCCCATCAAATCACTAACGGAGGCCTGGATACCTCTCATAACAGTCCTTATGAAGGTAAAGATATTCCGAAGGAAGTCACCTGTATTCAAGCAAGGATTTCACCCTCTTTTTTCTCTTTCTTCTTTCACCCTCATTTCATTTCTTTTGTCTCTCCATCTTTCTCACTACCTTTCTTTCTTCCCCTTCTCCCTTTACTCTTCTTTCATCTCACCCTCTCTTTCTCATTTCACTCTGTTCATCTTTTTTCTCTTGATATTTCTCCCCTTTTCTCTGACTCTCTCTTTCCTCTCTGTGACTCTTTCTTCCAACCCTTCTCATTTACCCCCCACCACTTCCTTCTATTTCCCTTTCTTTCATTCATTTCCACTATTTGTTAGTCGCCTTTCTTGTCTCCCCATCTCCCTTTTTTCTTCTGTTTTTTTTGTTTACCCCCTCATATGTTCACTTTTTTCTTCTCTCTTTCATTCACTCTTTCCCTCTTTCAAACACGATAGTCGCGCAACAACAATTAACAGCGCTTAGAACTTCCCTGCGTCTCAAGCCTCAGTCTGGTGAATGCCACGCCCCGTCGTGTAAATTTAGCCAATCAATTGTGTCTGTCCTCGCACCGAGGTTTGATACGCAGAATATCGTTAATGCGGTTTATGCTTCCACCGCCTCCGCCAATAGCCTCCAGGGGGTGTGGCTAGACTGTCCCGCACATGTGTCGCGCTGTTGCTATGGCTAATGCGCTGCGCAGGGTGTTGAACGAGCTGAGTGACCCCAGCGAGCTGTCAGTTTCTGGAGCAGCTGGAAGTCCTGGCCCAGAGAGGGAAACTCCTGCAGTTACTGGCCCTCAGGAGCCTGGTTATGTCTGTTCCGCATCCTGTGGCCCCCAGGGGCCGCCACTGTTACTCCTTGGACCTCCAAATTCCGGGAAGACGGGGCTCCTGTTCCTGGCCGCGGTGATGGCAGCGGAAGAGGGAGCGGGGCCTGTGATTTTCCTCTCCAGGGACCCCCTTCAGAGACTGCCTTGGGGAGGGAGGACGGCAAGAGATCCACTCACACTCAAGGTACTCGAAAAGAGTGCAGAGAGCCGGCGTGTGGGTGCTGCCAACCAGGGGATGAGCCACCGTGTGCGTGCTGCCAACCGGCATGTGGGTGCTGCCAACCAGGGGATGAGCCACCATGTGACTGCTGCCAACCGGCGTGCGCGTGCTGCCAACCCGTGTGCGTGCTGCCAACCATGGGATGGGGCAGAATATTTCTGCACAGGGGCTGTAATGAGGGGGCATTTAGTTACTCTGACTTTGGATTCCGGGGGGATAGCGGACATCTTTGTGAGCGATGTCCTATGATGTCATACCTCGTATAATTATCAGACATGCATAATTTGTAACCCCTTCCTCTCTCTTTTTTCTCCTTTATAGCAAATCCGCTTTTTATACCCCCCCACTCTGGAAGAGCTCCTGAGACTCCTGTCGTCCCTCCACCTCACCCCCCCGTCTCCTTCCCTCATCCTCTTGGACGGATTGGATAGATACCTCACTTCCGCTTGTGGCCCCCAGGACGGGGCTCTCCTGTCTGCTCTTCTGCTGGACTCTGCTTCTCACCTTCGCTGCGGTCTCTTGGTGTCCGCAGCCTGCCCCGCCGAGCGAGCCGATGGGGCATTTCTGGCCGTGGAGAGGTACTTCCCAGCCCGGTGCCAGCTGTACCCTGAAGGGGTATCGGACATGGAGGACAGGAGGTATAGTGTTGCCTTTAACCCCCTGTGCCCCGAATGGATGTTGCATATACCACAGGATGGATCTCTTAGACTCACCTCTTTAACGTCCCAGAAGGGATTATCCCCCGGAGGTCGCCGAGCGGATGGCACCGGTCCAGCTGGAGTTCAGGTTTAAAGTAAATACCCCATACCGGGCACTCTGGGGTTAATGGTAGACACAGTTATGGTCTGTAAGATATACAGGACCATAGATTCGGGCAACTCTGGGCTGTCCGTTGAGTGAATAAAGTCAGCACTTTACCCCTCCCCTCGCTGTGGGTAACAGCCCCCCTTTTCCATGTCTCGGGGGTAATTATTACATCATCTCTGTACAGGTCCGGCAGTGCTTCATGAAATCACTTATATCATTCATTTCTATGTTAAAAAAGAAGCTCTTCCTGGGAGTGCGATCCAGTAACTTTCCGTTCCCCCGCAGCTGGAATAAAATTATATTTTATTGCAGCCGAGTAACAAAATAATTGGGTCCAAAAACATAGAAATGAAGCGCAGCCTCACCAAACGGAATGTATATTTCTTTACTGTAAGTACCGTATTTGCTGGAATATAAGAGAAGGTTTTTTCAGGGTTTTTTTCCAGTAACGTCTGCGCGATACCCACAGAGATCCTCCACTGGGGCTTCTATGACGAAGCGGTGACGTTACCTTACTGTGCTCAGTCATAGAGGCCCCGGCGGAAGTAGAGGTTGTCTACGCGCATGGCACAGATGTCCACCGGCTGCCCCAAGTCTGGGGATGCATTGGTAAATCGGGGGGGGTGGCGGCATATCAAGGGTTTTAAAAGGCATATCGGGGGGGCAGCGTGGCATATAGGGGGATATAGTCTTATAATCCAGCAACTATTTTAATTCTGTAGGGGGGGAAAAAAGTCACCTTTAAGAGAAGCTAAAGCTCCGGCGCAGCACCCCGTCTGTGGCAGCTAAATGCTTTCTGCGCATGCATAGAACTAAGCGCAGCGCAAGATACATAATTACGAGTCGTACTGAATGCCCCCCCAAAAAAGATGTCTCTGCCTCAGAACCCTTAATTTGTCATGTGACACAAAAGTAGTCACTGATAGGCTGTTGCCATAACAACAAAAAAAAAGCTTTTAAACCTTGTGATTAAGCTTTAAAATAAAGATAAATGGCTGGTCTGTTACAGTTTGTTTAACAACAAAGAGCAACAAATGTTTTGTCCAAGTGGAACAGCAGCTTGAATCCCCAATGTCGGCCATGAATCCCTCTGTATGAATTATCGATTAAACGCACTTCAACTCCATGATGTCATATTAACATTTCACACGGACAGATCGCGTATACGTTTACGAAGCTGTAGGCCTCTGTGTATTCACGTCTACCCGCTGTGATCTGTGAAAAAGAGACCTCCGAGGCCTTACCTTGTCCCTCTGAAGGCATCGTATATTCTCTAGGGTTACCAAATACCATTAGCTTTTCATGCTAAAAAGTAGTCGCTGGGTCCTTAAGTAGCAGCACTTTAACCCTTCTATGAACATGGTAAATCACTCATTGGATTGGTCCAAAGACGCTCTGTGAAAGTCATGTATGTGTAATATGTGTGTATATATATATATATAATAATGTATATATCACACACGTGCGGCACCTTGTCGTATAAACGCACTCAGACACACAATTCTTACTAAAGTGCCTTTTATTGAACGGCTCATGCATTAGTATGGTCACATCGCTTGCCCAGTAACACATATACAC